>JBBYHM010350816.1:0-10868 GCA_038381775.1 Adansonia rubrostipa
TAAGTGGCTGTAGTTTAGTGGTTAGAATTCTACGTTGTGGCCGTAGAGACCTGGGCTCGAATCCCAGCAGCCACATTTAATTATTTATTTTTTGGGTTCTCTTCGGCTGCGATAAAATAGCCTCATTTAAGAACTTCAAAAAATCATTGTTCATTACCCTTTTCACAAAAGCAATCAAAGAGCGCACATCCCCGCGCACGCACTCAGTCACAGACTTACAATTTACACCTGGCTACACCGTATCATTTTATCAACAATTTTCCCGCCCAAACCCTCCTTCCCTTCTCATATTTTGCCGCCAAATTCTGATTGTTCTCACTGCCTAATTCCCATTTTCACCCTCACATCACATCTCCCTTCTCTCTCGCTCGCTCGCTCGCTCACTGGCTTTCTCACATTCAGCAAAGTTGAACCATGAAGGACCTCGACTTCAACGCAGACAAAGGTACTCTTCTGCCCCCATCCTTCTCTCTATCTCTGTTCCATTTATCCGTTCCCTGATCTTTGGCCTTTTTTTTTTCTTAAAAAAATTTATTTCTTGGCAGTTCTCGCCAAAGAGTTTCTCTCGAACTTCGCAGACGCAAATGGCGACGCAAAATACGTGAACATCCTTGTGAGTCTCCCCTCTTTCTTTCTCGTCATCCTCACCAATTCAAACCCTAGATCTATTTTTTCTACTTGAAAGAAAAATAGAACATTCTAAGTTTTTTTTTTCTCTTGCCTAAGTATTTAACCCCTATCCTTTTCTCCGTTCCAGCAAGAAGTCGCAAATCATAAAATTAAAGCAGTACAGATTGATCTTGAAGACCTATTTAACGTAAGATTCTTTGTATTTTCCTCTTACTTTATTCTCGGTTGTTTTTTTTCCTTTATTTTGAACCTTAATTTAGTTCATTGGTCGCTAATTTGCTTTTCACAGTACAAGGACTTGGATGAGGCGTTTCTCAGACGGGTTACTGAGAACACTCGAAGATACATAGGGATTTTCTCAAGTGCTATTGACGAGCTTTTGCCGGAGCCCACTGAGCCCTTTCATGATGATGATCATGATATATTGATGACACAGAGAGCCGAGGACGGAACCAATAATGCAGATGGGTCTGATCCGCGTCAGAAGATGCCTCCTGAGATTAAACGTTACTAGTAAGCTTCAAGGATAAAAACCTTTCAGTCTTGATGCCCTTAAACCTGTCCTAAATTCTTCCTTTAGAGAGTAATATGTAATTGCTGAGTTTGTTTTGGTACTTTAGTGGTTGTGTAGGTTTTTTAATCAAATTATCCTTATAGTGTGGGAAATGAACGATAAAATTGAGGTACAGGAAGGAGTTTACATGACTTAACCATTGGAATGAAAAGAGTTTTGCACCCACCTTTCTGGTTTGCTTACCATGTAAATTAAAAGGTTTGTTATGGCAAGTTTTAGTTTACAGTTCCCTTTAAAAGTTGAAGCCCCCAGAATTAGTGTGCAATCTGAAGTCAAATACAGCTAGCTATAGACGCTGACTGATGCTAATTACAGTTTATTGTTTTTCTAGGCGGGCTTACAATTTGTAAGTTTTCATTTGCGGATAAATTTGTTGCAGAAGCTTCCTAAGGTGTTTGTAATTTGATCTTAGGATATCCATATGAGATATATTGTTTAGCACGCTCTATTATGCATTTACTTTGCTTGATTGTAGGAGCACCTACTCTGTTTTGTGATATATTAATTGCATTGGCTGATGCTTACTTATTTTTGATTCAGTGAAGTTTATATCAGAGCACCTTCAAAGGGGAGGCCGTTTACCATTAGGGAGGTGAAGGCTTCATATATTGGCCAGCTTGTAAGAATATCTGGTATTGTGACCCGTTGTTCAGATGTTAAGCCTCTCATGCAGGTAGCTGTATACACATGTGAAGAATGTGGCTATGAAATTTACCAGGTAACTAACTATTGTCAGATTTGATGTCTAAATATTAAATATTCTCTTTGCCAATGGGGATTGGTTGAGTCAGTAAGGATCATATGCTTCACTTTTAAGGATTAGGTTTGATTCTTGCTACCAGCTGTCTTCCTCGGTGGACAATTTACAAGTCCAATGTATGTTTTCATTGAAGCTTGTGGCATGCTTTGGCCTTGGAATGGGTAGTCTACTCCTTACCTAAACCTTTTTGTACCTATATATATATATATATATTCTCTTTGTTTAATACAATTTTGTTCAAAGTGATAGTTGAATAGTCATCTAAAATGAGAGCTCCGTTGTGCCAGATGTCATATACCGTAGTTATCCTTTTAATTGATTTTCGAGGGGTCTTAAAATGTTGGTTTGATGTCTTCTCCTTTATAATAACTTTCATTTTTTCTCCTTCCATTTGTGTGCCAAACAGGATGTAACTGCTCGAGTATTCATGCCCTTGTTTGAGTGCCCATCAAAGCGATGTTCAGTGAACAGGACAAAGGGGAACCTTATCCTTCAACTTAGAGCATCCAAGTTTTTGAAGTTCCAAGAGGTTCTAATTTAACATGGTTTATTAAGATAACAGTAATAGGAAGTAGGAAATCACTTTGCATAGTTTATAATGTGTAAGATAAAATTTTCCAGGCCAAGATTCAAGAGTTGGCTGAGCATGTCCCAAAAGGTCACATTCCACGGTCAATGACAGTTCATTTTAGAGGGGAAACAACAAGAAAGGTTGGTTTTATGTTGATTACATTGTAGTTGAAATACCTAAAAATTGATTTAATGAATTTTTTTGTGTAAATATTGCACTTGTTTCCTTTTCTCCTTTCCTTCCTCATAACACTAAACTGCATTGCTGGAGACAATGTCGCATGTTGTTCATAATGAAATTTAACTCCTTTGTGCTAACAATGTGTTTATGTTCTACCTTGCTCATCTAACTCAGGTTGCTCCAGGTGATGTTGTGGAATTATCAGGGATCTTTCTTCCTATTCCTTACACCGGATTTAGGGCAATGCGTGCTGGATTAGTTGCAGATACATACTTGGAAGCCATGTCTGTCACTCATTTCAAGAAAAAATATGAAGAGTAAGCCACTTTCCTAATCTCATTATCGGAAAGCACACATGGTTAAGCATCAATCTTTGTGCTTTGTAATATATCAGTGTGTTAGCTTGCGAAGAAATATGAAGCGGAGTTCTTGAATCTCCATACATCGAAACAAATTATGAGCTAAACAATATGCAAGTGCATGTCTTTACACTCAATTATGCTCAACTGCAGGTATGAACTTAGGGGAGATGAAGAAGAACAAATAGCACGATTAGCTGCGGATGGTGATATATATAACAAGTTGGCACGGTCATTAGCACCTGAAATTTATGGACATGAAGACGTTAAAAAAGCTTTGCTTCTTCTTCTTGTCGGTGCTCCACACAGGAAACTAAAGGATGGGATGAAGGTAATATGTCATCTTATGTTCTAGTCTATTTGTTGTCATCTTTTTGCTTATCATTTATCCCTAGCAATATGGTTCGCTATAAAGGTTGGCCAATTCTTTCAATGGTTATTTTGCTTGGAGAGTTCAAGTTATTGCTATTAGCAATATGGCATTATTCTCCTCCCTTTGCTCTCCCTCTTCAAAGAATCTTCTTTAATTTATACTTATGCCACTGGCTTCCTTGCGTATTTGACTAATAGCATTTTAATGAATTACTTGATTACATTCCAGATCAGAGGAGATTTACATATTTGTTTGATGGGTGATCCTGGTGTTGCCAAAAGTCAGCTTCTCAAGCACATTATAAATGTAGCACCCAGGGGAGTCTATACCACTGGCAGGGGAAGCAGTGGAGTTGGTCTAACTGCTGCTGTGCAGAAAGATCCTGTCACAAATGAGATGGTCTTGGAAGGGGGAGCCTTGGTGAGATGTGTTGTTTTCTTTGTACTATAATTTACTGCATTTAAGTGTACATTTTATGGTATGATGCCAACCTTTCTTCTGCATCACCCATGTTACAAATTATGCCTTGTTCTGTTATTGGTTATAATTTTCATTTGGTTTGTGTTTTACATGTGCATTTAGTATATATAATCCCAAATATGATACTTTTCATCTAATTATTACTAATCTCAGATATGAACCCTTTCATCTAATATTACTAATTAAAAATCTCCTGTTTCAGGTGTTAGCGGATATGGGTATATGCGCTATTGATGAGTTCGACAAAATGGATGAATCTGACCGTACAGCAATTCATGAAGTTATGGAACAGCAGACTGTCAGTATCGCAAAGGCAGGGATTACCACATCTCTGAATGCAAGAACTGCAATTCTTGCTGCTGCGAATCCAGCCTGGTAAAAAATTTTCAGGTCCTTTAGAGTTGTTTCTATTGTGACTTAACATATTATTTATGGCAACTTCCCTTCACGAATTGAAATGGACGTAAGTGGGGTAGGAAAAAGAAGAGAATTCTCTTTTTATGAGAGTATATGATCTATATGCAAAATCAAAATTATTAACTTGTCATATAACTTGTTTTGAAGGGGAAGATATGACCTACGCAGAACTCCAGCCGAAAACATCAATCTCCCTCCAGCCCTTCTGTCAAGATTTGATCTTCTGTGGTTGATCCTAGATCGAGCAGATATGGATAGTGATCTTGAGATGGCAAGGCATGTTGTTTATGTGCACCAGAATAAAGAATCTCCTGCTCTTGGGTTCACTCCACTTGAACCATCTGTTCTTCGGTAAGCACAATAGATGCTTTTACATGGAAAACTTGTCTGAACTTTATGAATGACTCTCTTTTTAACTGATTAGAGCAAAACTTTATACAAGTCATTTTGCTGATATAGTTTTTAATTTTAATAACATGATAAAGTTGGTTTGCAATCATGTGAGCCAATAAAAGCTGTGAAAAGTGTCTGCATATATTTTTTTTTCTCTGCTTGCTGAATTTGAAGAAGCTAATCTGTTACATTAGTTGATAATTATTTGAATGTTGTGTAGATACCTTTTTCTTTTCGTTTTACATGTCTTCAGTAGCTACATGTATTGATATCTTAAGATTGTTACAGCACTATATTTGTCAGGATCTCCATCTAGAAGACTTGATTTCTCTAGATATTACTTTATCTGGTTTTACGTTTTTGGTTTGTAGTGCATATATTTCTGCTGCAAGAAGATTATCCCCTAATGTTCCAAAGGAGCTGGAAGAGTATATTGCTACAGCCTATTCCAGCATTCGGCAAGAAGAAGCTAAATCAAATACACCTCATTCGTATACTACTGTGAGGACTCTACTCAGCATTCTTAGGATATCAGCAGTAAGTCATGATTTTCTTGGCTTTTACTGATAATACCATCCTATCTATTTGTTTGCTTAAACAGGTTGGGGAGGTTTAATTTTCTTCGGTTTGGGCAAAGGGAAGGGTAGAAGGATGTGTGGAATGTCTGGATCTGAAATGTAGTTGCCACACAAGCTATGAGATTTATTGTTTACAATGAAATTGTTTTTTGATAGTTGTTTACAATAAAATTTGTCATTTGGATTGACAATTATAATTTCTTGTGCAAAACATTAGCGCTTGGGTAGAGCATTTTCCTTTTATTTGAATTGCAAATTGACATAAGTTTATATAATTTTCTAACAGGCACTAGCAAGGCTTCGTTTCTCTGAAACTGTGGCCCAGAGTGATGTGGATGAGGCTCTAAGGCTGATGCAAATGTCAAAATTCTCTTTGTATTCTGATGATCGTCAAAAGTCTGGTCTGGATGCCATATCTGATATATATTCAATCTTACGAGATGAAGCTGCAAGGGCTAACAAGATGGACGTGAGCTATGCCCATGCACTGAATTGGATTTCTAGAAAGGTATGTTTTTGGTATAAAGAAAGTTGAATTTGAGTTATTGTTTTATTATTTAGGAAAGTGAAATGTTATCTAACACTGAATACAAGTCAGCTAGCAAGGCATGGATGTTATTATAGCATGAAGTACCTTAATATTGAGTCTTGTGGCCACTGTTTGATATTGCATCTCTACAAACAAATGCAGCACCACTGATATTCTAGGATTTCTGTAGAACTGCAACTTGATGAGAATAAGTTTGGTCTTGGCAAATATGACAATATTTGATTATTATGATCAGGATAATGTTGATATGTGAGCTTATAACCCTGAGCGCAGTTTTGGCAAATAATATATTACAAGAGATTCAACTAACCACTAATTAATAGTAATATGATTCATCTAATCAACTTTTTTTGGAGGGTGCAGATGTATTTTTTTTTTCAGCACCAATAGCTGATGCTTGGTGGTTGTAGAAGCTAGACCCCAAAAAGTTAGATGTTTATTCTTAGTGCTTATATTGTATGAGTTATGTTTTGGCATGTTTATACATTGTTCCATCCAGAACTGAAATACTAATATTTGGATTGTCAAGATTATGTACAGTTTCTTACTGAAGATTTTTGTTTGGATTTATCAGGGATACAGTGAAGCTCAGTTGAAAGAATGTTTAGAGGAATATGCGGCCTTAAATGTGTGGCAGATACATCCCCACACCTTTGATATTCGATTTATAGATGCCTGAAATTCCTATAAATCAATTGGAGGCAACCCGAAATATAAGAGTAAGCTAGTAAGCTGCTGCATCCATCAGCAAGTTTACAGACCATTTCCTTAGTTGTTGAATTTAACACATAGTTGCCCACTGTATTGTATGTACCTTTCTTTTTAAGTTAGGCAACTAGTAGTCAGCATTGCAGACTTGAATACCAGTGAGTTGTGCTAGTGTTTGTACCTCATTAGAAACATCATGAGATCGGAAGTTGATTATGTTATTGACAGCATGATAAAAACATAATCTTTTAACTTTTAAATTATCTTTTTTTGTGAACTCTTATTTCTTTTCTTTTTTTTTGTTTTCTGTTGTAACACGTGTGAAAAAGTTACAACATATAACTTTATTTTGTTAGAGTGAAAAAGTTATGGTACACTATCTATCTATCTATCAATTGATTTTGAGAAAAAGGAAAGGAAAAATAAAAGAGGCGCAACTTTATCTGTCATGAGTGTGGTCATGGTGAGATCATAAAAGCTGACTTTGCTTTGCTACAAGTCCATTGTTTCAACTAAGAGGTGAGATACCCAAAGCAAAAGGGTGGAACAAAATAACAATCAGGATAATTGAATTTTGACCAAAAAACTCGACAAATTATGGATTCCAAAAAAATCAGTCATTTTAGGTTTTTGTGGTTTGCTGTTTTTCATTGAGAGATTAAAAAAATGTATTTTTTTAATTTTTATTTTCTAAAAAGAAAAAAATTGATTAATTAAAGTGTTGTTTTAAAAAATTTCATTCAAATTGTGATAAAATTTAAATTTATTTTCAATCCTTTTGTCAAACAATTTCTTTGAGTAACACAAAATTCGATGACCCAGAGCTATGGGTTTTTCTTTTAAATTTTTTTTTTACAAAACAGTGCATTTTCCGCGATTCTCATCTTCATTTAATTATAAATTTTCATCGTTTTGTCTGAAAATAACATTACTAAATTAATTGTTAAGACGAAACATACCCTAGATTTTGGCATTGTTTAATTGAAATTTTCATGTAAACGAAAACAACAATAAAGATGCTAATCTAGTAAATAATGCTAAAGTAAGGTTTTATAATTAATACTATTATTGTTGATGTCATGTCGGCACAAAAAAAATCACGTGCTCCATTAGGTTCTTCCCTTCTCGTTCTATTACTTGATTACTTTACTATTGTTCATTTGGAAAATTATTTATTTTCTTACCCTCCTTACTATTAGTAATTAGTCGCACGGCTCAGCTCAGCTCAGCTCCAAGCTTTGTCATATATATATATATATAGATATATAAGTAGTTGTTTTTCTTTTCTTGTTCTTCCTTATTTTTTAAATGAACTAATTGTTCAATTTTAGCAACTACTGAATCAAAATTAGTGCTGCGAGGTAAAGGTCGTGCTGGATGTTCGTTATCAAGACCCACTCTGCTTAAGGTAATTAGGTCTTCTTTCATTTTCTACTTTGGATAATGAAATCGCGTCAAGATTCTCTCTGCCTGCCTGCTTTATTTGCATGTGGCTTTTAGATTACATCTTGACCCCTTTAATTTCAAGTTTGCTGTCGGAAACGATTGTTAATACCTTCCAATTTGATGCTTATTTCCTTACATACATGGCAAGATTTTTTTGCCATTCGCTTTTCTTGCCCCCCCTCTTTTTTTTTTTGAATGATGCAAAGGGTTAAAATTGAAGTTTGGGCCTTTTTCTAAACAAGTTGAAGGCTTAAATCGAAATTGAAGTTTCCTTTTCCCTTTTTTTTTAATTAAAATTATAATGTTCTAAAGTTCCGAGGATTCTGCATGGAGTTAGGGTTTTTTTTTTTTTTTAATTTTTTAAAAATCTAGATAGACTTGAAACTCAAGGTATTAAAATTTATCGTTATGGTTCCCGCTATGATAACAGTTACGGGAATAAATTTGCCGAGAATTAGGCCATAATTTTCCTAGAATTAAGTTACTAGCTGCCCCTGTCTGCTTGCTTGGAACAACCTTGATATGTCTTCTAGGTTTCCCTTTTTTTTTTTTTGGGGGGGGGGGGGATGATTTTTGATGCATGTAATTAATACAATACCATTATGAGTTATTTAATTGCATAAACTTTTTCCCGGATACCTCAGGTTGGATTGCACCAAAACATGGACTGGAAGTGTTCATCTTTTGCTGGTGCATCTTCTCTTTGCAAGGTACCCTTGAATGTCTCAACTATAATGCCGGAGAAGGCTATTGTTGAGCAAGAAAGGAAGGTCACGGATCGTGCTGCTAATACTGATGTGGATATAGACCTTAGAGAAATTTACTTCTTGATACTGCAATTTCTGTCAGCTAGCCCGTGCCAGAGAACTTTTGAACAGTTATCAAATGAACTTTTGGAAAATCATCTTTTACCTAGAAGATATCATGCTTGGTTTTCAAGAAGTGGTGCACTTAGTGGGAAAGATGATGATGATGGCATTTCCTTCCCTTTAAGTTATAACAACTTAGCGGAGAGGTATATTGCTTCTTATTTCATTTGGTATTAATCATCAATAATTTCAACTTTGTAGTTCTGTTTGTTGAAAAATTTTATACTGCATATATTTGATATCATGATAGCTTACCTCATATTGGACGATGCTATTACTCACATCTTGTACAGCACGTAACTCCACGTTTTTCCCCTTTAAAACAAACTTGCTTGCTATTTAGTTGTTGCTTTTCTTGCTTTTGGGGAACAATTGCTTGCCCTTAGATTGACTACGTAATGAATAGTCAAAGTCAAACTGGAAGTAACAAATCAGTGGCTGCAAGTCCTATATTTAACTCCACCTTATTTTAAATCGGCGGGGATAGATT
Organism: Adansonia rubrostipa; assembly: GCA_038381775.1. Taxonomy (NCBI): domain Eukaryota; kingdom Viridiplantae; phylum Streptophyta; class Magnoliopsida; order Malvales; family Malvaceae; genus Adansonia; species Adansonia rubrostipa. The sequence continues at coordinate 9,379 of JBBYHM010350816.1, forward strand.
AGCTTGCATCCGGACAATCTTTTCTTTTATAAATTTACCTTTTAGATTCTCATTAATTGTTTGGTCTGGATTCCAGTCCAAGTTACTGAGTTCTGCCTTGTACAACTTTTAAGGTACCCTCACATTGAGAAGGATCACTTGGTAAAGCTTCTGAAGCGACTACTGGGTGCACTGTGCGGCAAAGCTGTAACAGATGCCCATGCTCCAAATGCTGCTGATGTCCCTACATTATTGGGGTCCGGTTCCTTTTCACTTTTGAATTGTATGTGGTACTTTCTTATAATTTACTTTACACTCTCTCTGTTGACCCCCTCTCCGCCTGTTACTTTTCCATTGGGATTGTATTATGCAAATGAGAATTGTAAATTAATGTAGTTAGTATTTGTATTTTGATTATTAAAATATGCAAAGAACATATATTAAGGTGGTTATTTTGGGATGGAGGAAGGATGATTGATATACTTTTTTATCAATGTGTTTGTCTTCCTTGATTTATGTCCTTAGATGTTTGCGTGGTCATTCTTCTTGTTTGGCAACTTTAACCTCTCTGTTATGCAGCTGAAAGGAGTATTGAAAATAGGCAGGGCAAGCATATGCCTGCCTATCTGCGTTGGCCTCATATGCAAGCTGATCAAGTTCGGGGGCTAAGCATAAGAGAAATTGGGGGAGGTTTCAGAAAACACCACCGAGCTCCTTCTATACGCTCTGCATGCTATGCTATTGCAAAACCATCAACCATGGTGCAAAAGATGCAGAATATAAAGAAGTTGAGGGGGCATCGGAATGCAGTTTATTGTGGTATGATCAACTTAACTTACAGTTAGGATCTGCTGTTTGGGATATTCCTCATATGGTATTGTTAGTATCTACAGAAACCATTAGAATTTGACAGCATTATTCAGTTTCATGGTATGTCTGGTAATGCATAAGGGTTCTTTTCTTCAAATTGATGAAATATGGTGCAAATGAAAGCTGTTTAACCAAATTATTTCGACTTCAAGTTATCTGTCTATCTCAAATTTTGGAATTCCCCATTCTTCTGTGTCCTTTTGTAGCATCCATTCATTCATTTTTTTCTTTTACCGATGTTAATGATTGGAACATGAGAATTTTCTAGAAAGAGGTTTTTGCGGCATGGAAAGGATATGCTTGAGCTAAGGATTATATTTGGGAATTTCGTTATATTTAATGAGTTTAATTATTATTTTATGTACTTAAGTTAGTTAGGCTGCTTTAAATTTTAATTAGTTTTGCTTTTTATTTTTTAAATATGTATAGGGCTTTATTGATTGTATTCTTGTTATTTATTCTGAAGTATAGGGTTTTAAAGATTGTATTTGTTATTTATTTTTTTTGTTTTATCAAGGTTTTGGTATTCTAAATACCAGAGGAAGAATTTAATAGTTGACTTCAAATAATGTTGAATAGTTTTCATTCTTTTGTAACCTACTACCTTTTTTTGAGTTGTGTCAGTGTGAGTAATAACTTGG
>JBBYHM010350846.1:0-24137 GCA_038381775.1 Adansonia rubrostipa
TAAAACGCTTTCGTGTTCCATTGGTTCTCCGATCAAATGTGTAAGAGATTTTGATTTTTTAAAATTTAAAAAACCCAATTTTCTTAACATAAATAATAAATTTGCATTATAAATTATTATTTCAGGAATTTATAATTAAATGCCATACATTGAAACCAAATAAAAATTAAAATTCAAGTTAAAACATAATTAATATGGCCTATAGAAACAAGAGAAAACAAAATAATAATATATTAACAAACATAGAAGTGAAGGCCATTTGAATCAAGCTTGGTCAGGATTTGTATTTGGGCCATATTGCGATAGTAATAATGTTAAGTATAAAACTTTTAATCAAAATTCTCTTTAATTATGTATGGATTTAACTATTAAAGGGTTGGCATTCTAAGATTTTTATTATTTTGTTTATCATGATATATATTATTATTTTTTGTCAATAATGGTTCATTAAATTTTAAAATTGATGTATCTAGGTTTTTGTTGGGTTTGTAATTAGATGTGGTCTATCATCACCACATAGGATTGATTTTTGTTTTCTTCAATTTTTTATGTAAATTGTACATGGAAGATGAAGATCAGAAGACCATAAATTAAGTTTGATTTAACCTATTTGTTTTTTAATAATTAGAAATCTATCCAGAACCAACAGCCTAATGGTTTGCAAATTTCCTAGGTGTAGGTATTTGCATTAGGAAAACCTTAAAAACTTAAAACCCTAAAACCTTAAGCTAAGGCTGCAAGGGATTGAACACTAGTAGCCCTAGCCATCTAGGTGCAAAACCCTATGGCAAAATATGGCTTAGGGTGCTGTTGAGGTGCAAACCCCACTAGTAAGGCACACCGAGGGTTAAGGTAGGGTTAAGTGGGTGTGCATCTGGCTACGGTGCAATGTGGTAGCTAAGTGCTCACACACCTTTAGGTGCACAATGGGCACCTAATAGCACACCCACCAGCTTGGGCATGTGAGCATAAAGTGTGCGAGCATCCACCTAGGGATGGCCTATTGGGCCATCAAGGCATGGACCTTCGCAGCATCGTGAGCCCATCTAGGGCCTAGTGTTGGGGTACCGGGCCTATGTAGGCCATGAGAAAAAGCCAAAGTTTAGACCTCTGGATTTTTTGGGCATTATTTGCTAAAAATTCTCGCAAGCAATAGGCTCGAGCCCGTAATTGTTGTAGGATAGATATTTTATAGGTTGTGGACAATCTGAATTTTTTTATCAAATTATAATAATGGTCATTTTTAAATATTTTATGGATTTGAACGAATGAATTACATGGATAGAAAATCAATGCATGGAAATAGAGTAAAAAAATTCAAGACCCAAAGTTTACTTTAGATGAAATTTTTGTAATCTTATTTTATTTCTATTTTCTAGGATGGGATCATGGTTTGGCTAGTTAAATATTTTTTTGTCTATATGTTTGTTGATGGATATATGTATGCGATTGATAACATGCCATATGGAATAAGTGAATGCCACTTAAACTTATATTAATCACACATATTAAAATCTTACATGTTTTTTAGAATATTCAATGGGAGAGGGTTTCAAACAAAACCCATGGCCTCCATTATTGATCCCTATATGAAAGCATGGTAACACCTTACGCTAGTTCTACCTTGGACATGCCCCTCGGTAGGTGGTCAACTACTACCAGTGTACTAGATTGGATCTCCTATGTGGAAAACATACTTGGGCATGTTCTATTTAAGATCATCCCTTGATGACTTGATTAGCGCATAGACCAAGTTTCAAAAACAATTTTTATACACCCAAGACCGGTTAAATAATAACCTCCCTTGAAGCTCTTTAGTTAAACTAGTGGCCAAACAAATGGTTATTGATATATGTCCTAAACTAGAAGGATTTAAGGTAAAAAATATTACTTGGATGAGATCATGTTTTTAGCTATTTGAATTATGATTATCCCTTGATGACTTAAAATAATAGATGCTAAAAATTACCGTCGAAATGCTACATATTGTTTAAGATTTTTATGTAAAAACATATATCTATGTTTAAATGCTAAATATCTATTTTATATTTCCTTGAGAATGATTGTAATGTTTTGAATATATTTATTTGTTTTAGTTCAAAATGTCACCTACACCTTTTATTCAAATTTTCACTGATAACAAATTGAATGAAGATAATTTTAAAGACTGAAAAGAATCTACTAATTGTTCTCACTGCGAGAAACACAAGTTTTTACTTGACGAACTTTGCCCATCTTAGGCTCCATATGATGCGCTACTAGATAGGCTTTATTTTACAATGGTTGGAAGGAGTCTAATGTCATAGCATGTGCTATAGTTGGCTAGCATGTCAGTGTTTTGTAGAAGCAACATGAGAACTATGTCACCACTAGATAGATCATGGGTGATTTAGAGGATATGTTCAGAGGCTAAGCCAAGTTGGCTAGATAATTCGCTATTACAAATTTAATAAACTATAAGCAAAAAATAGGAACTCTGGTAAAGGATCATATGCTTAAGCTTATGGGGTACTTTATTAAGGCTGCTAAAAATATTGCTAAGTTGAAATACAACAATTAAATTAAGATGGTGTTTAGAACTCTTTCTAGGGATTTTACAAGCTTTCAGGCTACGTATAGTATGGGAAGCAAAGAGTTAGGCCTCATGAAACTCATAAAGGTGTTATAGTTCTATAAGCTTATGCTCATTCATGGCAACAAACCCAAGGTAAAGGCAAATCTAGCTATTACTTCTAATTTTAGTTTTGGGAACAAGCAAAAAAAAAAAAAAAAGCAAAATGCAAAAAGCAAGGGGCGTCTGAGTCTTCTATTCCTCCTATATCTAAAAGCAAAAAAGAAAAGGCCAAAGGACCCTAAAGAGTCAAAATACTTTTATTATGGAAAAATTGGTCACTTTAATAAGACTTGAAAGGAATTCCTAGTCTTCAAGGGCAAGGAAGGTAAGGATCTTCTTTACCTTGAAGCTTGCTTAATGGAAGATTCAAATGACATTTAGGTCATTATTTTTGGAGCCAATAATCATGTTTGTGTTTCTTTATAAGGGTTTAAAGAAAAGATAAGCTTGCTTGATAAGAACTTTTCATTGAAAATCGATAGTGGGAGCATGGTGTTAGCTAAAGTGGTGGGAGACGTATATCTTTATTCTGATGAATTTAGATTTATTTTATTAAAAGATTATTTTTATTTTCCTAGTTTTAAGATGAACCTTATTTCAATTGGTTGTTTAATTAAATATTCTTATTCAGTTCCTTTTAATAAAACTGTGGTAATTTGTAAAAATAAGTATTTTATCTATTCTGGGTAAATGGATGGTAATATTTATTTCATCAAACCAAAGTTGTACTCACTGTTTGACACTAAATTAAGAAATAACTTTAAAAGGTTAAAAGCTTCTCTCTCTAATAAAGCATACCTTTGGCATTTAAGACTTGCTTATATTAGATAAGAAATGATTCAAAAAATGGTAAATTATGGTCTACTAGAATCTTTAAAGGATGTATGTTATGAATCTTGTCTTGAAGGTAAAATAAACAAGATGTCTTTTGGAGAAAAAAGTACAAAAGCCTAAGAACTTCTAGAAATTGTGCACACTGACATATGTGGCCCCATAAATGTCAAAGCAAGAAAAGGGTATGAGTACTACGTATCATTCACAAATGACTACTTAAAGTTTGGATATGTGTACTTAATGCACCGCAAGAGCAAAACCTTTGATAAATTCAAAAAGTATTATGCAAAAACGAAAAAGCAATTAAGTAAATCCATTAAGACAATTTGATTTGATTAACATAGTGAATACCTCTCCAATGAATTTCTAGGACACCTCGTAGAGAATGGGATTTGATCCCAATTGATTGCACTAGGTACTCCATAACGAGATGGTATAATAGCAAAGAGAAGAAATATGACCTTATTAGATATGGTATGGTCTATAATGGGTTATTTGAAACTTTTAATATCCTTTTGGGGATATGCACTACAAATAGCATTTTACATTTTAAACTAGTTCTAAGTAAGTTAATTCCTAAGACCCCATACAATTTATGGAAGGGCAAGAAACTTTTCCTTGATATATGAGGATATGAGGGTGCCTTACACATTTATTGGATAAAGGAGCAAAGAAGTTGGAATCTTGCTTAGAATTAGGCATGTTTGTAGGGTGTTCCCTTGGGAACAATGAGAGGACTATTTTATAACTCAAAAGGGTAAAAGTCATTACATCAACCTATGCAACTTTCCTTGAGGAAATTTACATGAATGACTTTAAGTCTCAAAGTAAAGTGGTGCTCAAGGAACTATCAGCAATAAAATTGCTCTATAAATTATGATCTTATATTCTATTCAACTTTTGAAGGAAGACATACAAATAATCAACCACCTAGAGAGCTTCATCACAGCGGGAGGGTTTCCAAGGAACCTAATTTCTTCATGTATGATGGTGAGATTTATCAATCTAAGGCCATAGAACATAAAGATGATCAAGTCACCTACGATAAAGCTATGAGTGATGCTAATTCAAAGCTCTGGCAAAAGGCTATGAACACTGAGATGGATTCTATGAAATTGAAGTCAATCTGGGAGCTTGTAAACCTTCCCAAAAGGGTAAAACCTATAGCTGTAAATAAGTTTACAAAAGAAAGAGGAATAACAAAAGGAAAGTTGAAACCTTTAAGGCTAGATTGGCAGCAAAGGGATACACATAAAAGGCTGTGTCGACTATGATGAAATATTTTCATCTGTTGCAATGCTAAAGTCCATTTGCATTCTTCTTTCCATTGTTGCGACTCTTGATTAGGAAATATAGCAAGGGATGTGAAGACTGCATTCTTGAATGGTTATCTTGACAAAAGCATCCATATGAAGCAACCAAATAGGTTTGAAGTACAAAGCTACAAAGCATTGCAAGTTGTTTAGATCCATTTATAGATTAAAGCAAGCCTCGTGCTCATGGAACCAAAGATTTGACCAAGTGATCAGGGTTCTTGGATTTGAGCAAGACATTAATTAACTTTGTGTTTATAAACATATTAAAGAGGGCAAAGTATTTTTTCTAGTCTTACAAGTCAATGGGATACTACTCATTAGGAATGATGAAGGCAACTTATCATCAGTTAAACTATGATTGTTGCAACACTTTGACATGAAAGACTTAGGGCAAGATAATTATGTCCTAGGCATTCGTCTCTTTAAAGATTGAAAGAATAGGATAATAACTTTGTCCCAAACTTCATACATTGACAAAATTATTGAAAGGCATGCAATGCAAGATGCCAAGAATGGCTCACAAACCTTTATGGCTAGATTCACTCTTTCATTGGATGATTGCCCTAAACATCTGAAGAAAGAGAGTGCATGAAGAAAGTCCCTTATGTATCCATTATAGGTAGCCTTATGTATGGTGTGCTTTACACACAACCAGATGTTTGTTATGCAGTTGGTATTGTAAGTTGATATTAGTTAAACCTTGGTAACAAGCATTGGCAATCTATAAAGCATATACCTAAGTATCATAAAAGAATGAGGAACTATGTGTTGGTATTCCGTAGGGGACTTAACACCTATGGTAAATATGAATTCAAACTTCCAAACTTGTAAGGATTAAAGGATATCAACTTTCTAGGTTTCTATTTATCTTAGAAGGAGACACCATTCGGTGGAAGAGTGTAAAATAAACTTATACAGTTGACTCTATGATGGAAGCCAAATATGTGGCTACCTTTAAAGTATCTAAGGAAGTAACTTGGCTTCACAAGTTCCTTAGAGACTTTAAGGTAATTCTTGGTATGGATAAACCTATTACAACTTTATTGTGACAATAGTGCAGTAATAACAAATACCAAGGAATCTAGACATCATAAGAGGACAAAACATAGATAGGAAATACCACATTATAAAAAAGTTGGTGATGGAAAAAGTTGTTGAAGTCTGCAAAATTGCATCTAGGGACAACCTTGCTGATCCTTTTACTAAAATTTTAGTGGCTAGAAGTTTTGAAAGCCATGTTAAGGGCTTAGGGATGTAAGATATGACTCATTTACTCTCTTAAGACAAAGTGAGAGATTGTTAGCAATGCCTAAAGGATGAAAGACATTTTGATTTATTTCATTAATTTGAACTAATTATTCATATTTATAGATTCAAGGTTTCATTATATCATTGCTATTATGTCCTCATTTAATTTACATGCTAAAGTAAATATAATCAAATACGATGAATTGACTACTTATGTTTATGCCATCAGAATGTTGCATACAAGTTAAGTAGTCTGAAGTGATAGTCCATAATCTATGGGGTTAATGTGAGCAATTAATTCATGCTAAGACTATTATGTCATCTAAATCCAATTAGGGAGATGGCTTGTCTTTGTCATCTAGAGTGATCTGACTCCTAAGTAGAGACATATATATAAGGCTTAGAGGTGGTCATATATTAGACTTGGCCAAAGTGTAATTAATTCTTTAGTAAGTGCATTTACATATATTATTTCACTTTTAACATTCATTGTGTAACTACTGTAATCCTAAGTAAGTAATTGACTCTATTTGTATAACTTGTATGCTTTGACCTTCCAAAGGGTAAAACATCTCGAAGTAGTAAGTTACTAGATTGGTTCGTTGAGCACATGACTTATACTCGATGAGAGCTTACTTATAGACATGGAATCATAACTCCCATAAAGAGTTAAGGTTATCTTTTCAAAAGGCATTATATAGTATAGTGACAATGGACGAGGCCTCGGTCATTTGTGTTTCAAATGATAAATTGTTCACATGTGGTGAACAATCATTTTCACAAGGAAAGTATAATGGAACTTTAATATAAGGTGATCAAATAGGTAAAATAGACATTTTAACATTAAATTGATCATGAATATCATAGAAAGGTCTTACGCAAATGACAAGGTCATTGAACTTAAAAGCTATTTATAAAACTTATGTAATACGATTTATAATTGGGAGTTCAATCTCAAGTCTTTAGTGGTACAACTTTAAAACTAATAATTATGTGATTAATTATTTGGTATAGAATAATTAATATATATATATATGGTTGGGCCTAACTATATATGTCTAATTATTCCCTCTTCTAGTTCAACATAATTCCTTAATGGTTGATTATTATCACAATATCCAAAGACTGAAGATTCTCAATATGGTGAAGTGGTATGCTACATTCACTTGCTTTTGGTGTGGCCATTTTCTTCAGTAATTAAATGAAAATGATTTTTAGTGTTATTTATTTAGAATATACATTTAATTTGAATTAAATATTTATTTAGACAAGAATTTGTAATTTGAATTAATTATTTTATCTTTTCATAAATACAAGAATTAATTTAAATTAAATAGATATAAGAAATTAATTATTTATATAATTATTTCATATCTATTAAGTCTTGTTTAAATAGTTATTTATAAATTAAATATGAAAAATACTCTAAATAAATTTAAAAAAACTTATTTTGTTTATTTATTTACTTTAGTTTATGATTAAATTAATTATTTATTATAGTTTATTGTTTTGATAATTAGTACATAATTATTTCTATTTGAATAAAATTATCATGATTTTATTTTGAACCAGAATTGGAGTTAAGAAAAAATTGTTAAGCTAAATAAAATTATAATTTAATTAGAATTACTTAGTATTCAAATTAAACAGGCTAAATTTCTTAAAATAAATTCAGGCCAAAATATTGTCTTTGGACACTAGGGCTTGACCGAATTATAGTGGGAACCCATACTAGGATTGGTTTATGCCTGAATTAGAGAATACTAAATGGTTAAAGCTTTCACATGGATCTAGGAATTCTTGGATGGCATCTTCAAATCTATAACTTAGGTAACTAATTAAGATGGTTTTCTCATATATAACAACATGATTTATTTTGGTCAGATTAAAAATTTTTAAAATTTCATTACACATCTAATCTATTTTTCCTTCAATTCTGCATATTTCTGAGGTGCATATGTCATTTAAATTTTTATCTAAAACCCTGGTTTATTATGTTCAAATTCATGCATTGAAAGGAATTATATCAAAATAATGACAAGTCAAAATCGAGGAAACTAAAATCAAGTTAAGTCAAGCTTAGAAAGGTATCGTTTCAAGCATAGTCAAAAGGTTTGTACCTTCTTATGCGTAACTAACTCTCAAACCAAATGTTGAATCTTTAGATCATGTAGACAATGAAAATAGTATTTTGAGTTTTATAACTTAGAATATCGATTTCAATAAACATCCCATCACTCTTTGCCTTAAATGATTGGTGGCAACTCCAAGCACTAGCCACTTTGTGGTGGCCATCTAAGACTAGTTGGATGAATGGTTCATCTGGTAGTCCCCCTCATGAAAAAGGGATGAGAACCCACACTTTCTCACTCCCAGTATATCAAAAAAGAAGAGTCCTGGTTAAGAGAACACTTCCTTGTCAAGAGAAAAATATATTTTTTAGTTGCACGTGCTCATGTTCACGATGAAAGTGGGGGAACATTATCGATATCCATGCCCGAGACAACTATGGATCATCCCAAACAAGGTAAGAGTGATCCAAGAGCCAAAATAGAACAAATGATAATCAATCAAGGGCATCAATACTTTACTGTAAGATATTAATACCTTAACTCCTATGGTCAAAATCTTTTAAACATTAAGGCAATATACAAGACCTTGGCAGTGCTAAAATTTAATATTAGAGCAATAATGTATTACTACATTGCTTAAAAGTATTAATGCATTAGGCAAAGGTATTGACACACCATGGATTGTATCAACACCTTGGAACTAATTTGTAAAATCAAGCCATTTTATTTCAAAATTCTTATATTATTTTTCTATGATTTTTCTAATAAATTATTGGTCATAAAATTATATAATTTGAGGCCAAGCCATGTTGGATTTATTTTAAATGAAATTAGGTCCACTTATATATGTATTTCATTTTTTGGGGCCTTATTTTATTTTATTGTAAATTAGGTCAATTCTTAATTTAATTAAGGGAGGCTCAAGAATGCTATAGAGACCATATTTTGTCTAAGTCAACTTCAAAGGCATTAAAGTCACCATTTGACGTGTCATCAATGTCATCTGGATAAGTATGCGTCAGTCATCCATCATTCCTAGTTAAAGTGAAGTGCTTGGAGACCCAAAGGTGTGTAAAATTCACATTTTTATAAGTATGTATCGATACATGCCCGTTACATATCCATACAATGCCTTCACATTATCAAAATCCAAAAACCCACTGTGTTTATCGACATAGGAGGCCATGTATTGATAGCTTGCTCTGTATCGATACATTAGCATTCATATCAATTTAGAGTTATGTCATAGCTAAAATCATGATATTTGGCCAAAATGTATCAATAAACAAGAAAGAGTATTGATACAAGCCTTAGTGTATTGATACATTCTTCAATATATTGATACATTTGGGTAAACTTGTTTTATGTATCGATACAAAACTTTTTGTATCAATACAAAGGTCAAATTTCCAGTTCATGCCATTTTTACCCTTTTGCACCATCATATTAAAGCATAAATTTGTTCATGACTTTGGCTCCAAAAATCTTCTAATCTTAAACATAACTTCTTAAAAATCATGTGGATTTCATTTTTTTAGGCTTTAAACATGGGGTTATATCATTTTTAAATGGTCCATTAAGTTTAGCATAAGGGCATTCATGCTATAATGTAGATTACTGAAGGGCAAGCTAAACTTTACTTATTATGTCAGATCATGCATGGTCTTCATCTATTGCTAAGGCTATAGTACATCAACCAATGAAATGTTGAAAGACTGCTTTTTGGTACAATAACCCACCATGTTATACACTACAGATGTCCTACATGTTAGGTTTTTCATGGTTGAGATTAAATCCTATATAAGATACATTATATGCTTAGCCAAAGGAGATCTACACATTTTACATTAACCTCCACCCTTAGAAAAATACCATTCCCTTAGTTCTTTCTTAACCCTTACAAAAAACCTCCTAAAACCCTTTATTTCCTTTATTTTTCCCCTTAAAACTCCCTTCTATTGATATTACAACCATTAAGCTTATTGTTGGCCATCTTTTTTTGACTAATAATAGTAAAGAAAGGGAAGAAAGTGAGCTATAAATATAAAGACTTTTTTGCTCAACATCACTAGTAAGGTTTCCAAGCTTTTAGTATAATTTATACTCTTTCTCCATTCATTTACTTACTTTTTTTACATTGTCATCAGATAATGAGCCTAATCCATGTGACCATGACCCTATTCTTAGAACTCTCATGCATTTTGAAGCTTGGTTGTGGCAGACTTAGGACATTTAATGCTTGACTAACCATCAACCATGTTTCTCTATGCTCTTATGCTTGGTTCATATAGAAAACATGTTTTAATTTGTCTTAAAATTTTCAACAAGCTTTTTATTGTTAAAAATCATATCCTATGGCATGATTTTTGATGTAATTCATGAAGCTAACATCTCCAAGCTTTTTTTTGTTTATTTCTTTGCATCATTGTCATGATTTCTTGTCTAATTATCATTATTGTTTTTTTAAACTTGTTTTGCATGTTTATTGCCATGGATATCATATGTAGTTCATCATGTTTGTCAAAATGCTTGTTTAATGCTTGTCAAAACTTGTTTTTCATAAAACCTTAACTTAAGTCTATGCTGTCTTCAAATAATAAGGATTAATATGGGCTTAAGGTTTTCTATTTATTGATCCTTACATCTTGGGGAAAAATAACCTTTCCATGGTTGAATTCTATGTCTAATGTTCTTGTTTTTCCAAAAAAAAAAATGAAATACCCTTTCTAATTTGCCTAAAGTTATTTATGCCTTGATCTTGTTCTTTAGTGTCTCTTGCTAGTGACATGGCAATGGGCTGCTTCATTGTCCTAAACTACTTTGAGATTGTGTGAATGAGCTTGTGAAACCACTGTCACTAACCTCTCTTTCATTATGGATGTTTGAATGTCCGTAACTCGAGTCTAGTTCTAGAAAATTGAAAAATAAGAAAAAAACCTATTTCATGCTGGCAGCACTATAGTCATCATTTGAAAAATTATTTTTGAGCCTTAGACAATTTTCTTGAATTTCATGATACTTTTTTGTTAAAGGCCATCAAATTATCTTTCTAATGGTATCTCGGTTGCCCTTAGATCATTCTATAAGAGAGATTTATGATTTTTCATACCAATGCTATCTGAAAGCCCTGTAATTAGCGATTGCATTCTACTTGGGCAACTTCGGCCCATCAGATGATTTTTTTGGATTTTTAAAATATTTCTTAGAAAGTTTGTGAAATTTCCTTTCTAACAAGGTATTGTTTATGATTTAACGATTCTGAATGAGGGTAGAACAATTTTCAAAGTTCGCTACACCATTTCCCTTGTATATGCTGCTAGTGTCAAACTAGTCCTAACTTAAAAAATTATTTTTTCCCTAGAAAGTGATATTCTAGGATTTTGTGGAATATTATTGTATCAAACATCATCGATTTATCTTTTCAATGGTACCTCATCCAACCCTTAGCACCTTCAGATAGGCTTGAAATAAAGTCCAAAAGGTGACTAGCCTAATGCTATCCCTTATTTTTTATATTTATCAAAATCAATTGATTTTTTTTGAAACCCTCTTCAAGGCATTTGAATGCCCCAATATGAGTCTAATCAATCTCCATAAAGTCTAAAAACACGTATCAAACTATTATTAGGCTTAGATCAAGGCACAAGCATTTTTTAATTCTATTTTCATCAATTCCATTTTTATCAACTCCCATCCCTTTTCATCAAAATTATCGATTTTGTCAAGGAATGTCAAAAGTACCATTTTGTTAAATGTCAAAAATACCAATTTGTTAAGGAATAGTCAATTTTCACCAATTTTAAATTTTCCAATCAAAACTTTTCAAAAATCAAATTTTCTCTTTTCTAATTTTCTTTGGACCTTTTAAAAAATTCAAACCTAGTTTTCATGCCTTAATCAACCAGTGGATCCAAACACATCTCAAAAATTGTTAACTTGGTTATTTCTAGATAACTAACGATAATAATGGGATGCATTTTAATCGTCTTTTCTCTTTTTTTTTTGTGATTTATTTTATAAAATATTATTTTTTTTCAACTTATTAACATATTTCTTTTGGTGGTGTTTAGCCTACATTCATGCTTCCAAATCATTTTCAAAAATCACAAAGGCAATGTTTCATGTTGGTATCCCTCTAGTTCTTGACACAAAACATCCTATTTTTCCAAATTAAATTTGAAGATCATTATTGTAAAAAATTTTTATGTTTCTTACCTTTCTGAGATGCACATGGGATTATAATGTTCCTTAAAACCCATATTTATTATTTATCCAAAATTCATGCATAAAAAAGGGATTATATCAAAATAATAACAAGTTAAAAAAAAGAAAATCAAAATTAAGTCAAGACATAGCTAGAAGGTACTAAATTCAAATGTTGTGGAAAGGTTAATACCTCTCTCCCATAACCATCTTCCAAACCTAACCCTTGAATCTTTGGACCACGTTGATCATGGAATTGATGTTTTCAGTTTTGTAACTTAGAATGTTGGTTTCAATAGGTATTCGATCATGCCTAGCATAAATGATTATTACAACTCCAAGTGTTGGCCACTTCATAGTGGCACATCCAAAACTAGTTGGATGAGCAATTCATCCAACGATCCCCACCTTCATGATCAAAAGTTGAGAATTCATACTTTCTAGCTCCTATCACATAAAAAAAGAAGACTCCTACTTGAAAGAAACTTTTTCATCAAGGAAAAATATTTTTAAGCCATATGCATTTTTTATATGAAAAGAAGAGGCATGTTACTGACAAATGCAAAAGATGATAGGTTTTAAGTACATTTAATGGGATAATACCATTTTGATAAGGGCAATTTTGGCCTATAAACATGGGATTCTTGTTACTTTTCAAAGTTTATTACATGGTAGACCAATGGGAGCTTTTTTGCTCCCAAATTAACAAGTCTTTGGCAAATAGAAATTAGACAACCATTGGCCAAAGACAAAGGGACCATTTTTTAATTAAAATCAGCAACAAAATTGCCACTTTTAGAAAGATCTTGGTAGGCTATAAAGGAAGGCTTTATAGCCCTCAAATCATCTCATTTTCTTATTTGCTCTCTTATTTGTAAAAAAATCCGGTGCAAATAAAAAATATTCTTGAAGACCTAAAGCTATAGGGTATATCTCTCTTACTTTTTCTTGTTTTAATTCATTTTTTATGCATTTGGAAACATGAGCATGTCATATTAGTGACCGTTGTATGTTTAACCATAACCTCTTGTAGGAGTTCATGTATTTTGTTCTACTTTCTCATGATTTTGTCTTGTCAGATGCATGTTGAATGATTTTTGAGTGACTAATTGCCCCCATAACCTATACATTTTCAGCCAACCATGTATCCTCTTTGATTATGTGTTTTGCTCCATGATTTAGATGGTTATGAGATGCTTCATGCTATATTTATGTTCATCTTACATGTTCTTGATGATTAATACCATTTAGCATGCTTTAGTTTAAAACACTGTTACTGAAATACCTTTACATTTATGCCATAATGTGTTGTGTGATTCGATGCTATATTGACATGTCTAAGTTCATGTGGTGTTTGATTAAATGCATATTTGAAATTAGTGCCTAAATATAATTTTTAAAGCCCCTATGCTTGTAGACACCCTATTTTGTCAGGGCCCTTAATTAATTTTTTTTCAATTTAGGGGTTAAACAAAATTCTCTAGGATTAGGTCCTTTTGGATGAGTTAAAGATGATAAAAAGGTCTAATTAAGGTTTTGATTTGTTTCTATGAGCTTAGTTTAATGTAATAAGGTATTTAAGCTTAATTATTTGATTTTAGGGTAGTCAGAATTGAAAAACTGAGACATGAGTCCTGAAAATCCAAGAATGCGAAAAGTTGACTAGTATATGTCTCTTAAGGTGATTAAAGTGGTCATTGAGGTTATTTGGATGAAAAGGAGGTAAATCATGATCAGTTCAATGGCATAAAAGTTATACATAAATTAGTGTAGGAATTAAGCCTTGGTCAAATTTTCGATGTAATTAATGTACCAAATTTTAATCACTTATTCTGAAGGCTAGCAATGTCATTTCCCTTAAGTTATTTAAAAGGTTAGTGATTAAGCTAAGATCACATTAAGGTGATTAAGGCTTAAGTCACTAACTTTAAAGCCTACAAATAAGGGTAATTAGCCATAATTTTACAATTTTAAACACTTAGCAAATTTTAAAAATTCTAGAATATTTATTTTTCTCTCAAGCTCTCATCATCTTCAAGAGAAAATCAAGCTTGGAGTAGGAATAATCCCTCACCTTTCTCTCTAATTTAATTTAATTTCATGATTTAAATGTTTGATTCATGCTTTTACATGCTTGAATGTGATTTGGCCATGTTGGTTTCATGATCTCCAATTCTGGCCAAACCTAATTCATGATATTGTAGTTTTTTATCTCGATTCAAGCTAGGTATAAGTTACTTTCAATGATATTGAAACATGATTTGATGATTAATTGAATAAATAAATTGAAATCATGATTAATTAACTTGACTTAAGGTTCAAATAAGCTTAGTTCCATGATTTCTAGTTCAGCTAGTTTAGGTTATTAGGATTATGAACTTAATTGATGAATTCTTTCATAATCTTGCTAAGCTAAGCTAGTGTGAGCTAAAATCTAAGAAAATAAAAAAGGAATCTACTACCAAATGATGAAATCTTAGGTTCTTGAACATAGAGAGTAATTTGAATAGGAGGAAAATGCTTATTTAGGCTCAGCCAACCTCAAATTCTTAGTGTACTTGAGTGGGCTCAACATAATTGATGCCTGAATGATGAAATATAGATGAATTAAGTTGATTAAACTTGGGTAAGCTGAAATTTATGCTCAATTGAATGAATTTAGAAGCATACTTGTTCAATTGTTGAACTCAAATGGTTGAAAGCATGTTTTAATTATTAATCTTGTTGATTAAATTAAATCCAAGCTTGTTTGCTTGTGCTTGATTGTTAATTGATGAGAAATGAATGATTAGATGAGCATGATTAATGGTAGATAAATTTGGCTAAGGTTTTTTTATGTTTAGAATAGGTTTTGTGGTTGGTTAGTTAGAATTATAGGTTAGTATTCTACATGCTTGGCAAAATGCATATTAGGGTGTTTAAAATGTGTAAAACCTTATTTTCATAAAAAGATCCCCTATGGGCAAGCTTTGGTTCACTTAATCGATAGGTGAGTTAAGGCTTGGTTTTGTTTAAAAAGCTCATTAATGAGTAACTCAGGGATATTAAATAAAGTTGATTTAGAGAAAATAAAAATGTATTTTTAAGTGTTTTCAAGTGTCTAGTTGAGTTAAATTTGGTAAGCTATATTACGAATCCTTAGAGAAAAGGTGAGTCAAATTTTGTTGTTTGGTGTCACTTTGGTTATTGGTTATAGCACATAAATGTGTGGCATTTATGTGCCATCCACTTACCAGGAATAAATAATACTGAATAAAAGTGATAAAAGCAAAGCATTCATATGACTCTGAAGCTTATCGCTAATATAGAAAAACATAGTTCTAGGTCTTGGCACTAAGAAGTCTTTGTTAATTCCTCATATATGAAATTTGTAGATTCTATTTGGTCTCATTGTTGGACGTTTGAACATCCAAAAATGTGTTTTAAAATTAGGCTTCTGTTCATAAGTTGAATCAGAGCTACTATTGTAATCCAGCACGGTAATCTCATAAAAAAGATATATTTTCATTACGATATAGATCTTAGGAATTTTTTAGTATTTTTCCTATAATCTTCATTAATTGGGCATCATGATAGGCTATTGAAACATTGATTTCATGATTAGACGAATACAAAAAAAAATCTTAGTACTTGAGCTATTGGCATGGCTCTATTTCAGGGCCTAATCAGTATTACGAACTATTTTTGGTAAGGATATTTATCATATTTTTAGATGAAAATAGAATGAATAAGCTTTCCAAGAATGTATGTCTCATTTGATGGGTATTCTAGATGAATTGGCAAAAAAATTTGGAAGGTAGCTAGTTGGACATGCTGTGCGATGCTGTAGTGTCCAATTAAAAAATTTTTGTCACAGCCAAAATGATTTTTTGGGATTTTTTGAATATTTTTAGTTGAAGTATAGTGAGTTAGTAGTCATAATTTATAGTTTGGTGATTTTATGTTATAGGAATAATCCAAAACAAATTCAGAGAGCTTAAAGGGTCAAATCTATGTTTTGTTTCAATTCTCTCTGAGTTTGATGTTCATTATCTTGAGGCATTCAGATGCTTTGGAATTAATTTCAAGAAGTCATGTTAGTGTGTCAATAGGTTTAGGCATGTCCTATAGAAGGTTCCTAATGCCTTACATTAAAGCTTCCCAGTTGAACTAAATAAAGTTGATTTTTGTTTTGTTTTTAAAGTTAAAATTTCTTTAATTCAATCCAAATGTAGTGTTTTATGGTTTCTTTTAAATGGAGTCAAAATTGATAAAAATATTAAAAGTGGATTCAATAACTGAGTATCCTTGGAGTTAAATGGTTTTATTGATTTTTTTCCTTTATAAAAAATTTTAGCTCAGAATTAGTTTGTAAATTTAAGCTAGTCTTGATAAGAGCATCAAGATACATTTTTTGCTAATATTTGTTTGATTTGGAATAAATAAAAAGAGGATTATAATTGAACACATATGATTAAACTAAGGAAAAATAAATTTGGATATATGTGATTAGTTGGTATTAAGTCTTGAAAGGAATCAAGTCCTTACTTATGGTGTAACTATTTTATAGATCTATGATATATGTAGATCATAAAATTATTCCTTTAGAGTTTTGAAACTCTTTAGTGAATGGTTTTAATAGGTGATCAATCATACTTAGCCAAAAAAGATTGGTGGTGACTCATTAACCCAGTCACTCTTGTATTTCGATATGAGAGGTTTAGACGAGCGATTTGTTTGATTGGCTGGGGCCTTACAATGATTCCAAGTGTTGTTTACTTTAATATATTGAGGTTTGTATCTTAATATATTATAACAAAGCTAAGTCTAGGTTGGTTTAAATAATACACCAACTTTGGCTTATGTTTTTTCATCACTTGATGCTATCAAACTTAGGGTCAATTAAACCTTAAAGTGCTTGGATTTATGGCCAAAAAGGCCTTAATAAAACTAGTTTAAAGCTAATCTCAAATTAATTTTTAAGCCCATTAAGGTAGAGCATTGTTCATGAGCCTTATTTGATTGATTATGGTTAAATTTACATGACATTTAGCTACTGATTAAGGACTCTTATAGCCCCTAGAAATGGCTTTTCTCATGCCTAATATGTGGCCAAGATAGGTGCCTCAACAAGAAAATGCTAGGGTAAAAGGTCATAAGCATTTTGATGCTCATAGGCCACTTTAGTTTCTTTAATCAGCTTGATGAGTGGTTAGTGAGTTGTTCAGGTGCTTCCTTCCTGGGGACTTGGGATGGACTCACTAGAGTATTGTTCTAGACCTTTATTTTTGGGTGTTCGAATGTTTGAGTCACAACTTACACCTAGATAAATAAAAACCATTGTTTACCTATTTTTAGCTACTAGCGGCAGCAGAAGGTTGCATTGAGAAAATTATTTTTAGGCATGAAATGATTTTTTGAAAAATTTTAAAGATTTCTTCCTCAAAGAAATTGCAATTAGCTTTCCATCAAGCTATCATATGTGACTTTTCAAGTCTGATCGAAGGAGTTATGATTTTTTAATTGTTCATTGTTTAGAATCCCTAAATTAAGTGACCAACACCTATGACAAACCATTTTTGACCCACCAAAGGATTTTTCTTCTACTTTAAAGTATTTATACCTTAAAATAAATTGCATTACCTTTCTAATTGTTTGTTACTTTTCAAGTTTGAATGAGTCCAAGCTAATTTTTCAAAAATTACTATTTCAATTCCCTTATTTCTGCTACTAGAGCTGCATTCAAAAAATATTTTCACTTAGGAATTTCTTGCTATTTTTAGGTGAAACCTCGTTAGGTTACCTTTCCAATGACATATCATTTCCCTTATTTGGGGTCCATTTGAGTAGGGAATTAATTCGCAAAACCCAACAACATGAGTTGTCTTATATTTGCCAACACATAACATAAATCATGATCTTCATGTTTCTACTCTTTTGAGTGTTCAAATGCCTTGAGTTTATGTTATTGGAGGGTTATAAGTCATGCATAGGTCATCTAAGATTCAGTAAGACTCTATGATTTTTTAAAAATCAATCCGAGGTTTATAGGAATTCTCTCGATTTAAATATCACATTTCACCTTTTTTTCTCAAAAACTCCAAAAACATCTTCTTTTACACCAAGTACTAAAATTTTCACCAATTCTCATCTATTTACGTTTTTCAGCCTCATTTTTCAAAATCTTTTTAAAAAATCAATTCTACTTCCTCTTGATTTTCCTTATATTTTATCCAATCTACCCTCGGTTTATTCTTTAATCATCCTTCGAGTCCAAGTTCATCTCTAAACTATCAACCAATTATTTCTTCAAAGAATCGACAACGTTAAGAGCTACATTCCTAATTGATTTTTTTCATGTCTTAATATTATTCCAATATGATAATTGTACTTTATGACTAACCTCCATTAATTTTCTATGATTATGCACTCATGGAATTTTAATTAAATATTTTGAAAAGTTATCAAGGTAATGTTTCAAGTCAGGGCTTTTAAGTACTAATCTGAGATACCTTTTTAAAAAATAAACCCAAAAAATCATTTTAACAATGCTCTGTGCTTTGTCACCTTCTCCAATGGGAAGCATAGTGAACTTTGAATTTGCAAAATTTGGGTTTCAAATTTCAAAAAATTCATTTATTTTAGGGGATTATAGTTGAATATTGATAGTTAAAATCGAAAAAATTAAAACTAATATAATAAATATATGGCTAGATGGTATCAATTTAAGGCGTCATGGGGGGTACTAATTCTTTCTCATGCGTAACCGACACCTAAACCCTATCACCTACTATGGCTTTCACGCAGACCTTAAAATCAATCCTTTTAAAAAGAACTTTCAAAGTTTAAAAGGATTAGTTTTAATAAGTGTTCAATCACACTTGCCTCATTGATTGGTGATGACTTCAATTTCTTAGCTACTTTGTAATGGCCATATGAAAGTAATCGGATGAGCGATTTATTCCTATAATCACCTCATCCAAGATGGGAAACACTTTTTGCTACTCCAACATTTTTAAGTCAGATGTTCCATCCTTTAACCAAGGTTAGCAAGTTGCAGACATACTGGTAACTTAAATTGGGGATTTTCTAAAAGAGACAAACCTATAAATAGTGGCATCTTATCTAGTTCTCAGTTTTCCTCACTTTTGGTCATTACTTAACTATAATCCCCTCCCTTTATTTTTTTAGTACATTATTTTTGCATACTAATGTTTTTATTTTTCATCATTTTTTAGGGTTTCCTATTTTGAAACCATATATTAGTTTTTGAATGGAGTAACAAGAAGTTTTATTGTTTCCTCAACACAAATTATGCACTCACATTTGTATTAGACTCTCTATCAACTTTCTGGAAAGAGAATAGGACTCAATAGTAGGCGAAAGTGAATTATGGCCTTCATGATGCCCCTTTGTATAGGCTAGCAATAACTTTTGGGGTGTAAAGTACCCATGCTTGCATGATTAACCCTACATATAGGCATAGGAAAGTATACTCATCTAGATCTAACCTTTTCTACTAGAGGCTTGTAATAGGCAAGGATTAGGGTGCCTTAACTATCTTTACTGGACAAAAGAAATAATTTGGGACAATTTAGAGTCAAATTTTAACCTTATACAATGAGCCAGAAAGACCAACCCAAGGGAAACCATGTTAAAATGTTGTCAGACTAAATTTAAGGAATAAGCAAACTTGGGCGAACACTTCCTACTCTTCACTCTTATTTATAATTCATATGTAGGAGATGATGAACTAACCTTTTTCCAACACTTATATTTTCCACCTAAAAAGTCACCATGTGTTTAATAAATTCGCAAAGGGTACATCGTTATGTTGCCCAATGGATGACTAATGCCTATTGATTATTAGGTGATGATGAATGAATGTTGTCGCCTATATTTCCTCTTTGCCCCAAACGATGTTACTTGCCTCAATGAATTTTACAGGGGCATAATGTTATGCTATCCACTGGACGACGAATGTTTATAGTTACACGGTGATGCTGAATGAACATCATCACCTAAATGCATAATTGTGTCTTAAAAGGCACTATTTGAATGCCTCAGTTGGAACATACATAGAGGTGAATGTGGAATCAATTAACAGAACTCAGTTCAGGTTAAGAAAAATGAAATTACTATAAGTGCCCTTGGTGTTTGTAAAGTAAACATGCAATTCATTTATGTTTTACCAGGGTGAGAAGGTTTTGTAGCTGATGATAGACTACACAAAGATGCCTTGTAGGAAAAATGGTCTAGGGTTCCACAATGTAATGCTTAAGTACATGAGTACAAATTATCTTAGGAAACCAAACTTTGAAAACTTTTTTGTATTAGTTCAATTCTTACTCTAACCTTCTACACCCCAAGAATACTTCAATATGAAACACTCTGGCGTAAAAAATTCTATTTAGAATGCTTTAGCATATTGAAAGCTAGATAGGCAATTTTGAGGGAGAAATCATTCTTATCGGTAAAAAAAATATTATAGAATATTTTTTGCTTGTTGTATTCTCCATATTATTAAGTTGGAGATGCTAATGACCCTATGAAAAGTGATATTGTTGAAATGTATAGTAGCCAAGCAAAAAGATAGGATGTGGAAGACCTGATCAGTTATTATGATCCAAGTAATGCCTAGACTAAGTTTCAGGACAAGCTAGCAAAAGAGATTTTCACTAGTTGGTGGGCTTCAAATAGTTAAGGATAGGTGTTAATTTTTATTATTTCTTGTCATTAGTTTATACCTTTATGCACTTTGAATGTTAATTCCATTCGTTTGACTTGTTTAAATTGGATGTATTTAACACTATGCATCAATTTTTCATAGATGTTATTGAACTTGATTAATTTCTCAATCGAAGTGGTTGTTGTTCTTAAAACATGATTTATATGTTGCGTTATGTAAATTTTTTTATTTTCCATACATGTTTACATTAGTAAGACATGCAAATGTCATCATCTAATATGATGTCAAGATTCGTAAAAACCAAACAACTAAAGGGTAAAAACTACAGGACGTAAAAGGCAACTAAAAAAGAGGATGGCATGCTTGTTGGATGCTTACATATCTTGGCAAAAAGTCCACATTGGAAAGAGGACAATGGGAACTTTGAGACAGGACTAGCTTGAAAAATTACTAGAGAACAAACTTCCTACAACAAAACTTAAAGCTAGACCACATATTGAGTCTAAAGTAAAGTTATGAAAGAGGTAGTATAATGATATATTTGAAACACCAGACTTGAATAGGTAAATTTATTTTTTATCATGCTAGGACTAAGTTGTGAAAATGAATTACCCACCCAACTTAACCCTAAATGGTCATTATGAAACTATAAATTGACTTTGAGTTGCCACCAATCTATTTTTAGCTAGGTTAGATTAGTCACCTAAAAGAGTTTGTCTTTTGAAGGTTATGAAAGCCTTAAAAACAAACTTCAAAGATGCATGATAACTGGAGATCATGTGAAAAAGGTTCAGGAGCTGCTCATGCGCAGAGTGAGACATGTACCCTTGGCCATGCTTGTAAATCAGCATTATTAATTACATGTTAACCTAAACCTCAATTTAAACAGTTTGGATTTTTAATATTTAATTATAATCCCTATACTAAAAAAAACTTTAATGCTAACATTATTATTTCAATTAAGAGTAAATTGAGTTTTTATTGTTTTTGAAAAGAAAACTTCTTCCATACCTAGCTAGAAAAGCCAGTGAAATATGAAAGTTTTATTGAACAAATCTAAAAAAATCCCAATTTACTTTCTAGAAAAAAAAAAGGATATCTTGTTATTAAAATAATTGATAAATTCCTCCTTTGTATTGGAAAAATATGTGGACTATTTTTACTCTATATATTGTCTAGAATTTAGAAAGCATGTATTTTATTTAATAAAAATTAAGACTTGATCTAATTTTAGGGAAAAAAAAACCTAAGACTGTTTCAATGGAAAGTACAAAACAAATCCTAATGACTCAGTTTTGATAAAAGGTACATAAATAACTCAAAAAGACTCGATTTCGATAGATGATCCAAAACTAAACCTAAAGAACATGGTTTCAACAAAAGGTACAAAAC
Organism: Adansonia rubrostipa; assembly: GCA_038381775.1. NCBI lineage: Eukaryota > Viridiplantae > Streptophyta > Magnoliopsida > Malvales > Malvaceae > Adansonia > Adansonia rubrostipa. Next base: position 22,348 of record JBBYHM010350846.1, read on the forward strand.
TAAACGTGAAAAGGCTTTATCTCGATAGAAGGCATGAAACTAAACCTAAAGGACTTAGGTTTGGTAAAAATGATTAAATTACCCTAGATGTGTAACTTTCTACTTAAGATGACCTAGATAACACTATCATGATGAAAATTGCTAAAAAAACCCCCTAAACATTCAAAATTTGCAATATGGTTACATCATTTGAAAATGCATGAAATGCACCATAATGACCAAATTATCCTAGGTGGGCAACCTTACACTCAATAATGACCAAAATAGCCCTAATATGGTAAGGATTACTAAAAGGCCCCTAACGTTTAAAAATTACAAAATGATCCTTATATGGTTTAAAAATGCATGGAATGTTTGACAATTATAGGAAAAATTGCTAAATGGCCCTTAACTATTTGCCCAAACATGGAATATCCTTAAATGCATGAAAGAAAATTTTGTAAAAATTACAAATTAGTCCCTTATGTTTGGCTAAATCAAGGAATGGCCTAAAATGCATGAAATATATTATGTAAAATTTGCTAATTAGTCTTTAGACTTTCAACCAACATGGAATAGCCCCCAAAAAATTTTAAAATTTGAACAATAGCCCTTGGACTTTCGGCCAAGCATATTATGCCCCTAAAAATTTCAAACTTTGCAAAATAGCCTTTACATATTTGACCAAGCTCAAAAGTATCCCTAAATGGGCTTAAAAATTATTGGAAAATTTTTATTTAACCCTTAAAGATTTATATATCACTAAAACAACACTTAGTGGCCTCAAAACTTAAAGGGAAAACCCACAAAAATTCCCTTTGATTCGATCAAATCAAGAAAAATGCCTTAAAATCATTTTCATGTTAAAATCAACTCAAGCATGAAATTTAAGCTATCGAATGAACTCATGCAAATCCAAAATCATCAATGCAATATTATCACCATATCATTGCCATCATATTCGTATGAAATAATAACACAACACTAAAAAAGAATTTATGAGATGTCATACATGAAATATAAAGTAGTATTCATGCACGTGACATCTATGTCATGGGAAATAAACAACTTCAAATGAAACATAAAAAAAGGTAAACTAGTGAAATTTTAAACACTAAAAATGAAAGATTTATAGAGAATTTGTGAACTTGACCCTTAAGTTTTGGCCAAACCCAAAAAATGCTCTCAAAACCATTTTCATGACAAAATCAAGACATACATGGTGTATTACATAAAATTCATTCCTCAAAATGAACTTAGATGATCTTACAAACATAAACACTACAATATTCACAAGCAAATCAAAATGAATTTTTCAAATATTAAATTAAAAACAAACAAGGATGATGAATATAATGTAGGTCATTACTTTAAAGTTTGGCTTCTGTGGATGGTCCTGCTACTAAACTCAAACTACCTAAAAGCTCTTATCAAAGGAGAAGAAAAATAATGAAGATGCAATCTTAAAAACAAAACAAATAGAAGAGAAAATTTAAAACGAAAAATAGTTTTGAAAATTTTCTTTTTCTTACTTAAAACTCTTTTTTTCTTTTATTTTTTTAGAAAAAATCCAAGAAGGCTTAAAGGAGGAGTCCACTCTATCTATAGGGAAGACATTTGGACAAGGGGTTTTTTTCCATGCTTCATCGAACCTCTTTCCATTTTTTCAATCTTTTCCCCTATTCTTTCAATTTTTCAATTCCAAAATAAGTTAGTAGGATTTCACTATTAAACGCAAGCTTATACATAGGCCAAATTTCTTTCTAGAAGTTTTTATATGACAAAATTAATGGGAGAAGTTTCTTTCATGC
>JBBYHM010350857.1:0-24136 GCA_038381775.1 Adansonia rubrostipa
AAAATTGTTATAACTTTAGTTCTAATCAGCAGGTTTGATTGGGGTCAAGTTCTCTTTGCTTGACTTTGAAGACGATCTTAGGGTTCTAATTCCATCCAATCGGGTTTTAGTTTGTGTTTTCATCCTAAGGTTCGCATCAACAAGCTTTTCTTTCCTTGCAAACTTTCATTAGAAACATTCTAAATCATGTTTTACCAACTTTTCAACTAATAATTTTGACAAAATAAAGTGGTGGTTAAATAATCAGATTTGCTTACCACATCGAGGAGAAGGAGCACTTTGATTTTGTCCATGTTTTTTTGAGTTGAAGATGGAGAACCTGGAGAGAAAGCTGAAGAGATGTAGTAAGAACCTATCAAAGAGAAAAAAACAAAATGAAGGAGCGTTAAAATGAATATTTTGAAATGCATTTCGATACTTAAAGCAATAATGATTTAGTAAAGGAGAATGACAGAGAATGATAGGAGGTAGCAAATGTGATAGAGAATGTTATAAGGGTTTTGTGTCTTACTTCACATCATTTATAGCTGGAATATGTGCAGCTGACAATATTTACGGTTATCCAAGTCTACACTTTTGAACTTGTTACTGACTTTCCCAAGCAAGCATCAAATTCATCAGTTTGGATGTCGTAAATAGATAAGTGAAAGGAAATTTTTACCTAATGAACGCCTTCTAAACTGAAAACCCATATCAGATCCAAGTTTAAATGAGAAACGTTGAAGAACTGTTATATGGTTAGGTTCATGTATTGGTTTGGTAGGGGACATTGCAACAGCAAAAGCCTCTTGGAGTTAAACAGCTGACCTAACACAAAGTTAGTGGAGACTAATTACCTTTTACTTGGCAGAATTATTCATCAAAATATTCTTTACAATCATGATATGTCTTCATGTTCCTATTTAATTTTTTCCTCAGAAAGTGAGGTTTATTAAATTCGATAATTTATACATTCATATTTTTTTATGTATTATAATTATTTTTAAAATATTATATTTATATAAAATTTAATATATTAATAATTTATGTTATATAAATATTAATAAATTAATACATTCATATTATTTTAATATTATTTATTATATATCATATTTTAATTTTTTTATATCATATGTACGTATTATATTCAGTATTACGAGGTCTATCTTTTATAGCTTTTTAAATTTCAAAGCGTAGCTTAGCTTCGCATACACTTTTGACCTTTTTATATTATTATGCTTTCATTGCTAGGAAAATTGTTAAAATTAATGCACAATTAGGCTTCACTTTGAAGTGTGCCTTTGTATTTAATAATTTTAAATATAATATTTATAAATATGAAATATTTAATATACATAAAAATAATATAATAAATATAATATGACACATTTAATATGTGTATAATTTTAATGTCATTTATTAATTTTTATTGTATTAATGTTTTTATGATTAAAATAAAAAAATAATATAATGGGTATATATGAATTATTAAGTTTGCATCCTGCTTTCCATACGACACCAAACCTAGTTTTGTCGTCTGAGTTCATAGATTCTACAATGAAGCCACCAATTCGCTGATTTTTCCTTTTATTTTTTTTGTAAATTTTAATTAAATATTAATAAAAATAATTCCAAATTAAGCTTTGTTAAACAATAATTATTTATTTAAATTTTTGTTTAAAATCGGTTGTGATTTTAAATTAATTCATGAGTCAATATATAGATCAATCACTTTAAAAATTTTAATTAAAAATACAATAAAAATAATTAATAAAGTAAATTTACATTTTAAAAGTTTTTTCCTAAAGTGGGTTGAGTATGAATCTTAAATCGACTTGTGAGTTAACGTGTAAATTAATACTTTTAAATAAATCATTTTAAATTAAAATAAAAATAATTAATAAAATAAATTTATTTTAATTTTTTTCTTATTGAGTACGAATTCTAAATTAATCCATAGTCAACATGCAAACCAACCCCTTTAAATAAATAATTTAAAAATAAAGTAAATTTCTTTTTTAACCTTTCTTTTCCTAATTAGGTCACATAAGGATACTAAATCGACCATCGAGTCAACTAATAGATCAACCTTTTTAAATATATAATTTACAGATTAAATAAAATTGATTAGTCAATAAAACAATTGTTTGAAATTTTTTATGTATCCTAAATTGACTCAGTCACATGTAAAACAATACTTTTAAATATATTATTTAAAAAAAAATTAAAAAACTTAAATCTAAGAAAAATAAAAAATAATTAATAAAATATTTTTATTTTTGTACAGTAGGTTAAGTACTCATATAAATTGACTCATGAATTATTAACGAATCAACCCCCTTAATACATTATTAAAAAATAAAATATAAAATCTTAAATATAAAATAACTAAAACTAATTAATAAAATAAATTTCACTTGATTTTTTTTGATAGGTCGAGTACAGATTTTAAATCAACCTATAAGTTATCATATAGATTAAGCTGTTTAATATATCAGTTAAATAATGAAATTAAAAGCTAAAACCTAAAAAAACCTAAAAATAATTTAATAAAAGTTTTTTTTGCACGGATTAAGTACAAATATTAAATCAATCTATTATCATCCCCACTCACAAAAATTGAATTTTTTTTAATTTTTTTTATTAATAATTATTTATTATGATCAATATAAAGTATAAGCATTTATATGTGAGCAAACACTATTTAATTTTGCAAGAAACTGAATAAAAAAAAAAGCAAAAAACATAGTCCTTATTGGATGATTTTAATATATAGGCATATAGATTTCTAGCAATGTTGCCACGTTTGATTTTTTCATTTTTTTTTTTTTTCAAATTCAATTTTCTAATGTCTAAGGAAACAGCTACAATTTATCGATTCATTTTTGTTCTATCTCGTAATTAATATCAATTTAATTAAGAATGACTGCAACATTGATTTAAGTGGTAAAGACTTGCTTAAGTAAATATACAAGAAGGTTGATTTGTAAACAATCTAATTTTGGTGCTAATTAGTAGGAGGGATTTAAAGATCAATTGAAAGGCAATATTGCTAGAAAGGAAAAATTAAAGAGAATAAAAATCTAGAATACTGGTGGAGATTGAAAAGTCTTGTCAATCCTTTTTCACCTTTCTATTGTACTTACCATCTAAAAATTTGTTACCCAATAAAAAGCTCTTTTTGTTTCGAAAAAAAGATTGCAATTTTAGGAGTTTTGCTAACATCCGTTTATTGGTATATTTATATTATATATAATTTTTAAAAATTATATAAGGTAAAAAATTTATATTATATAAATTTTAATAAATATATATTTATATATTATTTATTAATATTTTATGTTATATTTTAATTATTTTTTATAATATGTAATTTTATTGTATTTAAAATTATTCAATTTAATTTTACTTGAAAATTCTCTCTTAATTAGAGCAAAAAGGCAGCCCTTTTTCTTCCCCCACCAAGTCTCCATACGTCTACTATTTATAGAGGAAACTTGGTGTTTTGAGCCATCTTTTTATATTCTCGTACTCATAAGCAACTTCCAAAATGGATCAATGGACATCCTAAAATACGGAACCAACCTTACATAATGCATCAAATAATGATCTTTAAGAAAGTGAAAGATTGTTCCTCCATGTCTGGATTGAAAAATACTTAATAGCAAGATAAATCGGTGCGATTTTTTTTATTGACTGGATTGGTCCAATTAAAATAAATTTAAATATTACATAAATAATTTTAATGTTTAATAAATATTCAAAATAAATATACATTTGGTTAAATGATATATTTTTTAATATAAAACTAATTTTAAACTCATACAATGAATGAATATGTCATTTTAATATAATTAATAAATTTTTTTTAATTGTATATTGTAATGGTAATGTAAAATAAGTAATGAAAAAAAATGGATATATATACGAAGTTTTCTTATACTTTAAAGAGATGCAAATGAAGTCTAATAATGTCTTTGATTCCAATCAATTGAAATTTACTCTTAAAATAATCTCTTTAACAAGCCTTTATTAATGGGAGATTATTCTATAAAACGTTTTATTATATTAATTTTCTTTTAAACTTATTTTGTTATCAAAATAAGTTAGAATTGATTTGATCAATAATGCAAAAAAAAAAAAAAAAAAAAATAATAAACTAAAACCAAATTAATCATGAATAAGAAAGAGCGGATCATTTTGTTCCTTAGTTAATTCAAATCCTATCTCGGGTTGAAACGGTTTAACTTTCTTTTGGTTATTATGTTACCATTAATGTTACACTTAATTCATTGGAATGGAATGAAATTGTAATAAAATAGTTATTTTGAAAGAATGGAATAGAGTAAAAATATAATTGAATAGCTATATGTAGTAGTTTAATTTAGCGAAATAGAATAGTATTAGAGATTCGAATCCTCTAAAGTAATTTTTTTCGTCTTAAGTTAAAATAGTTATTCAGTAAAGGGATTCAAAATGGCTATTTAGTTATTTCTCGGAATAAGGTCATAATAGGCTTTTTCGTATGATAACTATTCTGTGAATCAAATAATTACATTACTATAAATGCTATAGCATAGCCATAATTGGATTCCCATTATAGTGAACCAAATACACTGAAATGATTAATTAATTAATTTTATCGCATTTCTCCTTTTTTTTTTTTTTTTGCTGTGCAAAATATCCTTATAAGGATTTTGTTAAATTTGCAATTTACAATTTTCTGTTTTCTTTTTCGTTTCAGTGTTATTATCAAAACTTACAAAGATATATATCACTTGACAAAATGTATTTTCTTTTTTACTTAGAACTATTCATCATACTATAATTATACATTTGGTTCATAATTATTTGGTTTAAACTTTGAAATCCCATGCCTTTCATTTCATTTAGCTTAATAAGAACTAAGAAATTCATAGGTCTAAAAATTTTTTCCATAATTATAGTTTGCATTGTTAATTTTTTAACTATTAATAATTTAAATGCTATTGCAAATTAGAAAAAATCCTAAAATCTCTATATTAATATGGAAAATAAAATCAATTTTAAATCTAATTAGAATTCATTCTAGCTAATTCCCTTTTATTGATCTAAGCAGAAAGAAGATAATACAAATCAAAGTTGGTTTTTCTATAATATTAGAATCAGACACCTAAAAGTCATAATTTCTTTTTTTAAAGTGATTGATTGATGGATGATAGATTAAAAATTGTCTCTTAACATAGACTACTTTAATTTTGTTTAACTTATCATAGTATAAAGTAAATGGTTGAGTTATAAGTAAATGATAGATATATTCCCTTCTTACTGAAAACTTTTATTTATAGTAATTCGAAAAATATTAAAGGTAACTCAATTACAAGGTAAAAGAAAATAAAAGTAATTTATTATGAAATATTTTAAATGTTAATTAAAATAATTAAATGCTTGACACATGTCACTTTTTCAAGAACATTCATACTTCATATGTTAAAAATAAAAATTATTTACGTAGAACTTTTTCTTTCATTGTCAAAGACTTTAATTTTTATATATTTATAACATAAAATTAAGAGGTTGTTTAAATTTAGTTATTTACAGTTAATTTTTTTAAAATAAATATAAAATAATTTTTTATTGGTTGAACTTATTTTTTACTGATTCAAAAAAGTTTGATTCTAAAATATATAACGAACAAAAAAATATTTAATTTTTATTAAATTGATCTGATTACTCAATCTAATTTTTTTAACTTTGCTTATGTCACTTAAAAGAAAGTTTGCCAAAACTCAATTGGGTAAAAAAATAATATGGAATATAGAAAAAATATAAAAATATTAGGTGCTCATACTTCTTTTTAAAAACCAATTTTGAATATCTCAAAAAAATAAAAAAGGTTGGGATGTTTGAAGTATAGAGTGCACTGGTTCCAATGTCCTGACTTCGATTTAGGCTCCATTTGGAATTCACTGGACTGTCGTTTTGCCTCCAGTGAAGTCCAACTGGCAGCATCAATTAAACCGAAGAGGTGCTTGGCAAAACACCTCTCGGCGAATTCGAAGCCGCTGGTGGTAAAAAAGTTGACCGGATCCTCAAAGGTCTAGGAAAATAATTGCTTTCCACCGGAGGTTTCTTTCCTTTTTTTACTTGTGCTCCCATACTGTTTTTCTTTAGGATTGTAACATAAGAATATTATTTTGTTATTTATATTTAATCAAATAAATTTATTATAATTATTTAACAAATTCTTTATATAATTTTTTTAAAATTAATAATTTTATAATTATTTAACAGATTATTTGTATAATTATTATTTTAAATAATTCATTTATGTATTAATTTAATAATTAGTATTTATTTCACTCAAAATATGTAAATATGTTTTATTTATTTATAACTATTTATTAACTTTTCAAATATGTTATAAATTTTTTATATACATATTATAATCTAACATCCTTAATAGTCATTTTATTTTTCACTATAATTCACCTCACCGTCATTATTGTGTTTGAATTCAAATACATACACTACTATTGATTTTAATCTCTCTGTTACAATGCTTAATCTCACTGCTACAGTACGTAATTTTATTACTACAGTAATTAATCTTACTGGTATCACTGTTTTTAATCTTGCTGGAGCCTATCTCACCATAACATCCAATTGGACCCTTAATAATCTTATTAACGTTTGAATCTTCATATTATTTTAGTTTTATTGTCATTAATAATATATTAAATATGGTTATAACATTAAAAAAAGTAATATAAATTTTGGGTTAAAATTGAATTACCACAATAAATTATATAATATGTTTCAACTTGAAGATAATTTTTAAAATAAAGTGCATATATAAAATAGCACAAATACAATACGAATACATGAATCTAATTTATTATATGTATATTATTTGTAAAAAGTAAGATTGATATGAAACTTTAATTTATTTAAATTATACTGATATTTATCATTTATATTCATATTAAAAAATAATAAAATATAACCCTAACAACAATTATATAATAACTTATGACTGATAATATTGTTTAACGTAAGTTTTTTTATTTAATCATCATAATTTTTTTCTTTTGCTTTAACATTGTTCTTTTAAAAAATACTTATATAAACCATCTCATATTAATTTTTACTAATAATTTATCAATATAACAATCTTTTATTCAATAATATAAACATAAAAAATTAAATATGTTTTTATTTTTTAGAAAAATAATCATTATACAATACGTTTATAAATTTGACATGAAAAAAAATATTAAAATATGAAACGAATTAAAAAAATAACATGATCAAAATTTAAATAGATAAACTTCTTAAAATTTATTACAAATATTATAATATAAAAAAATACATGAATACAATATAAATATAAATAAAAAAATAAAGAATTATTTGGCACGTGATAAGCAATTCCTTTGTCAAGTTGTCCCACTAAAAGGATAACATTAAATTATTTTTATAAGATAATGTAAATGTTTCACTTAGGTTATCTATAACCTATAATATTTATAAAGTATGAATCCGAAGAAATTTTTTAATTAAAATATTATTATCTATTATTTTTTAAATTATCATTAATATTTTATTAATAAATAAAATTTATTACTTTACAAGTAAAAAAGCTAAAAACATTTCTATTAAAAAGGAAATAAAATTTAAAATTTTTATATAAAATTGCTTTATTTTAAAAGTACTAACTATTTTTACTAATTTTAGAATATAAATCACTTTATTTGACGTACATAAAAAAGTCAAGATTTACTTTTAATTCTTTATATACATAAGTCAGTTTTTGTTAATATTAAAAATAATAAATATTATAATAATTTGATCTAATTTACACATAAAATAAATATTACATATTAATTTAAATTTTAATTAATTAACTTTAATTAATTTATTTGTTTTTAAAATAAATGAAACAACGAGTATTCACGTGTAAACACATGTGATAACCAATAATATATATAAAAGCAAGAATATGAAAAATCTTTTAAACTAACAAAAATAATCAATTTTATTGATAAATTACTAAATTGCCATTATAAATATTTTTATTTCTCTTAAAACAATTATGTAAAATAAATTAATTTAATATAAATATAAAATATTAAAAGTTTACATTTCAAAAGTAATAACTTTTCATTAATCCTAAAAAATCAATCAATTTATTTGATATAAATAAAATAATTAAAATTTTATAATAATTTGATAAATTAGCATAGAAAATAAATTTTACATATTAATTCAAATTTTAATTAAAATTTATTTTATTAATGTAATTTATTTTAAAATATAAAACTATTTAAAAATTAAATAAAACAACAAACATTCATGTGTAAACGCAAGTAATAACAAATCTTAATCTATCTATAATATATATAAAAGCATGAATAATAAGAATTTTTTGAACTAGCAAAAATGCCATTATTTTTTATTATATTATTAATTTTGCCATTTTAAATATTTTGTATTATTAATAAAATTTATCATATTTATAAATAAAAACTCTAATTATATTGAAAGAGTTGGTTAAACGAATTTATTGGATGATAGGATTATTACTTTGTAAATATGAATTGTGATTTATTGAAAGACTTTGGGTAAATAAAATTTATTTAATAATAAATTAAAAATTTACATTGAATTAATTTATCTCAAAAAATTATAATTTTTCATTAGCCTGACAAATATAAAATGAAAAAGTTAGATTAATTTTATTTTAAATGTTAATGCAAATTTTGATTATTTATAGACCATATAACTTCATGTTCAATATAAAAAATTTTATAAATAAATAAGTTTTTTTATAATATAAATATTTTATACTATAAAGTAGTATTAAAATTAATTTCATTCTTATTTATGGTTCTATGATATAAATATCAATAAAACTTATCATTAAAAATTTTAATATCATAATAATTTTTTAGAAAAATTAATTACTAGAATATTTTGGATAACACATCTAAAAATTAATTATGAGTATAACTTTAACAACAATATTAAAATTAGAATTTATAAGTAATTAAGTCTCATGTCAATATAAATATTATGATAGCTTTTGATTTTAATTTATTTATCAACATAAGCTATGTAAAAAGTTTAAAAGCTCTAATTTTTTTGAAATGGATAATGGATTGGTTTTTTTTTCTTTGCAATAAAAAGGTAATAGTTTTCCATACACTTAAATCAAAGTTTTTTTTTCTTTTAAATTTTTTTAAGGTTTAGAATAAATTTTTAACTTATATTTTGATGATTTTTTAAGTAGTATTTTTTATTTTTTTATATAAATAGATATATCAATTTTTTATTCAACATATTTGTATGTAATATGATATTTAACACATAAACTTATATATATAAGATAATTAACACATAAAATTATTTTTAACGCATGTAATAAAATGGCTAATATAATAAAAGCAAAGGATAAGTTTTAATTAACAAAAATGAAACAACTAGACATTTGCATGTATCTACATGTTGCGATAAAGAGGGATAAATAATTTATTTCTTTTGCATTTTTCATTGAAATATATATATTTACCCTTTTTGTTTCTATTGAGGTTTAATAATTTAGTATAAAATTGATCATTTAACTAATATAAAAAATATAATTTTTTTTTACACATGCCAAAAAAATTCAAAATAAATTGAGATGGAGAGTAATGTAACATTATATTTCTCATGAAGAGAAATTGATCATAATTTCAAAAATATGCTTATAAATATGGATTAAGAATAGTTAAAATAACATTTTTTAAAAAATCTAATTATATAATTTAGAAAAAAATTATCTTAACTACTATCACTAAAATATTAATCCATTTAACCTTACCCTTATTTTCTAATTAAAATTTAATTAACTATCTATAAGCAAAAAAAATTATATTTGATGCATGATAAATAATACAAAGAATTATTGAATCCTCATTAAAATTGTTAAAATCTTTACCATGGTGCTTTTTCTTTTTGGAAATAAAATATTTATCAAGTACTTATTTATAGATTAACATTTAATTTAATTGATTAACATCCAAAGAATGAATGAATTTCCATAACAAAATCAGAACCTGCATTGTTTGTTTATCCATGCATTGATGCCTGTCCATCGCCGGATGGATAGAGATTTTTCAATTTGGAATGGTCTCGAGCTATTTTTATTCAATAAAAATTATTTTTATTCAAATTTAAATATAAAATATATAAATATTTTAATATTAAAATATATTTTTAAAATCTTGCCACGTAAACGTGTCAAAGGAAAAAAAAAAAAAGCAGACCTTTTCTGTTTGCTTGTAATGTCATCTTTTTTCTCGGTAAACGAGCTTGTATTACTAGTACTTTTTTATTTTCTTTTGATTTGTTTTGTTTTCATTGTTTCTACCTTCCATGGGCACATATTGGTTTTCTTTCCTGTTCTGTCCCTCTGGAAAGTTGAAAAACACAAATCCACATTTCCTCGCAGTTTTGGGGATATATATATATATATATATATATATATATATATAGCTATGGGGTCTTTCCTTGAATCATTGGTTCTTTTCCTTTCCTTCCCTTCTTAAGCTCCTGATCTTTTTTTCTCCCAAGAAAAGTTAAAAGTACCTTTTTTCCTTGAATTGAAGGAGCAATCCCCCAAATCCTCAAAACGTTTGCTACTTTTCCCAGCCTAGATATAGGGTTCTACTTTTCTTTTTTGGATTGTTCAAGGATTTATTCTCTCTTCCCTTTCTTTTTTTTCCTTCTGGATTTTTGTTTTTCTTTGTTCATTCCCCTCCATTTTCTTCTCTTCAAAGCGTGTTTTCTAACTAAATTTCCTTTAAGAATGCCCAATGTTAACTTTAAGGAGAACCCATCTCTCCATTTTCATATAAAATTGTTTACCTCTGTCCCCTTGGATTCATTTTGAACTCAGTTTCTTTTAGGCCTTTTATCAAACACATAGGCTACACTTTGGAAAAAAAATCTCTTTTTCTTTTTATTTTTTTCTGTTCTTTTTTCTTTGTGGCTTTGTGTTTAAAATCATGGGTTGTGTTCATGGAAAGTGTTGTACTAGATATCCATCATCATCATCAGATGGTGTTTCAGGTCACCATGGAGGAATGAAACCTTACAATAACAAAAATGTTCTTACACAACGGTCATTGGAGTTAGTTGCTGTTCCATCTCACAACTTTATGTTGCAGTACTCAATCTTAGCACAGCATGGTTATTATCCAGGCACAGTTGAGAGGGAAAACCAAGATAGTTTCTGTATTAAAACACAAATTCAAGGTAATCCAAATGTTCATTTCTTTGGTGTATTTGATGGACATGGTCAATACGGTGCTCAATGTTCAAACTTTGTCAAGGATAGACTTGTAGAAATATTATCTAGTGACTCCACATTGTTGGATGATCCTTTAAAAGCTTATACTTCAGCATTTCTAGCTGCAAATTCTGAGTTACATAATAGTAAAATTGATGATACTATGAGTGGTACCACAGCCATAACTGTCCTTGTTGTTGGGGGTACTCTTTATGTTGCTAATGTGGGTGACTCAAGGGCTGTGATTGCTGTTAAGAACGGGGATCAAATTTTGGCTGAAGATTTATCTGAGGATCAAACACCATTTAGGAAAGATGAATATGATAGGGTGAAGCTTTGTGGGGCCAGAGTTTTGAGTATTGATCAACTGGAAGGCCTTAGAGACCCGAATATTCAACATTGGGGTGATGAAGAAAGTCAAGGTGGTGATCCTCCAAGGCTGTGGGTTCCAAATGGAATGTATCCTGGGACCGCATTTACAAGGAGTTTAGGAGATAGTGTAGCAGAGAAGATTGGTGTGCTTGCTGTTCCGGAGTTTTCGGTTGTTCAGCTGACACCTAATCATCTGTTCTTTGTTGTTGCAAGTGATGGAGTTTTTGAGTTTCTCCCTAGCCAGACTGTTGTCAACATGGTATTGATACATGCAAATCCCTGGAATAGATTAATGATCATTGTGTTTCCTATTTTCTTAAAATACTATGGTACATCCATAATTCATCTGGTGACATTCGAATGTTTGTTGACATGAGATGTATTTGCTTTCTATTCGTAAGAAATTGCTGAAGCGTCTTATGCATTGGATTTTAATGCATGTTTCTTGCAAAATGATGTTTTTAAGCCTGCATCATACTTCAATTTTGATAAGTAAACTCTATAAGGAACGTGCAAAAGAAGTTACCCATGTCTGTTGCTTTTTGACCCGTTAGTAGAACCCTCTGCGTATGTCTTCTATCATTAAATTTGTTCGTTATTATGTATAAGTGACTTTTCTGAGATTGTAGCATCTATTATTCCTGCTGGTTTCTGCAAGATATTTGAGTCATAATTTGAGCATTTCCTTAACAAATTTATAAATTTCATAGGCAGTGGCGCATACAGATCCGAGGGATGCATGTGGTGCAATTGCTGGAGAATCCTACAAACTATGGTTGGAGCAAGAAAATCGGACTGATGATATTACGATCATTATTGTACAGATTAAAGGCTTGTCTACTGTAGGCATTATTTAAATCTTTCTCTGACTGTTCTCAATATTTTAAAGATACAGATGTTGCTTCATGGCTGAACTTTGTCTCCTGGTGCTGTATTGTTTTTTCAGAAGTGCTTGAAGTATCTTTTAGGATTGCTTAATAGACAGTTCCACTTTACACTTAATTTTAAACATTTTTTGAAATTGTCCTGGTTGATTAATGCTATGAGTTGTAATCAATCTTGACTTTGAAAAGACAAATTGTGGGTTTAATTGCTTATTGTGCTTTGCAGTTAACATGTACTTGCCTAACTAATAGAAATCGTTGGAATTTTTTAATATAAAAACCTTTCAGGGGTCATAGATTATAGCAAGTGTGATATTATGTTGTATGTATTCTATGTAACTATTAACGCTCTCAGGTTAGGTGTTAATTTCCAATTTCACTTCATTAATTGTGTTCTAATGTTCTTTGGGTCCTGCAGTCAGGTGCTGTTGCCAGAGACAGCGGAGTAGATTACAGGCAAATGATTATGAGATCAGTTAGGGGAAGTCTTGACGTGTCTAGTGTCTCCGAGTCAGAAACGTATGTTTCAGTAAGAAGTCATTTATCAGATATACATCAATCTTGCCAACATGATATTTCAATGAATCGAGGTGCTGCAGTCGTTGTTCCATCACTAATGTTTCAGAGGCCTTTGCAATCGGTTGGTCTCTCAAGCTAAGGTTTGGAATATTTTCTAACTTTATATGTTTTTGAGCTACCTGTTCTTCGTTCACTGCTGCTATCAGATTAATTGATCTGCCAACTACTTTTCTTTGACTCCTTATTTTTCCTAAATATCCAGTATGATACGTACTCGGTTATGATCCAGGAAATGTGGAAAAACTAAATAAAAAAAATTTAGCAAATCTATGTCAAACACATACCTGAATCTGACCACTATACTCACTGAGTAACAATGTAACAGTTGTGAGAAGCTACTTCAGGCCTAATTTCTCTGATTTGCTACCTGTCTCTTTTTGTGCTTATTTGTACTATTATACAATAGCCACTGGGTGAGTTGGTGTCTCACCATGTCTGTTGCTTGACTCAATAGAGAAACCCTTAAAAATTTCAGATGAAACTAATTGGAGAGATGTCCCTCAAAGGTGGGAGAAGAAAAAAAGGGGATTGAAGCTTTCCTTTTGTCTTTTCCCGGCTATATGGAAGAAGGTGATGTTTGGGTTCTGAGTCATTAAGAAAATAAAATGCATCAATTAATTGTGAGTTGATATGTTACGTGGCAGAATAAATTCAAAAGTGTTGACTTCATTGTTTTAATATGCACGCATATAGGTATGCAGGGATCTGTCTAGAAAAGATGCATGCTTTTCCGTTTTGCAGCTTGTCTTCACAATGTGATTTGACCAAATCTAATATTCAAACTCAGAGTATAAATTTTTTTTTTTTTTGTTACAACTGACTCGGTTTTATTTGGCCGGTATGAGGATGTGGGTTAGCCTAAAGGAAGCAAAGGGAATACGGGATTCTCTTGGTGAATGATCTCAAGGCACCACGACGACTTGCTAATGTTGCTGATAACATGATTGTTCACCCCATGATATTTGTCAAGGAAAAGTTGTAATACTGCTCTGATCTTGCACCTGGTAAATCCAAACACGTGGTCCATTTTGGAGAGATTCAACAAAATTCTGTTAATAATTTCAGAGTTGATGATCACGAGCTGATGCGATGGGGATCTGAAAATTCAATCTTTCTATGTTAATACTTGAAGGAAGAACTCTGTAGTCATGAGGAGACCTTAAATATTTTCAGCGCTGCACGGATCATTGACAAGGTATAATAGAGAGATATACCCTTGGTTGTGAATTGCCTACTGTGGATTCTGTAAATTTCATGTGAGATTATATCGAATGACTTTAATGCTGCAGAAGCTAAAATAATGATAAAATTAACGTAATGAAACCATGGTTCTAATTCCATCTGTTGAAAGCTCGAATGATGCACAATATTCTTGAAAGAGTGTAACTAAGTCTTCACTTTATATTTCTTTATTTTTTCAAGTCCATTTTGCTTTATGTTGAGGGTGAATGATATTTGATTGGTAAGAGTGGACATTTATTTGGATAGTATTTCAATTTGAGGGTAGGGGATATGAAAGTGATCCAACTAGCCAAAACATTTTTGTGTGAATCTTTCCAAATTAAAACTATCACATGCTGGATGGCGACATAAAAGAGAGATTAGATATTATATGAATATAATATGAAAATAATAATTAAAAAATATTGTAAAACATGAAATGATATAAAAGATAACACTATGTAAATGTATGAATGTTTTAAAATTTATAATACATAAATTATTGTATTAAAATAATATATAAATATATAATATTTTAAATATAATTATAATATAAAAATGTGATGCAAAAAAGAGGACATTAAGTGTAGGATATCGATCGATACCAATAAAGGTGCAGTAAAGATGCGTTATAATTTATATCTTTTATATATATATATATATATATATATATATATATATATATTTTGTATGGTTACATGTCAAACTTACATAACTTGAATTTTCTTCATGTGTTAAGCGTAGGTTCATTTTTATATTCTTTACCTTCTGTTGTTAGGATAATTGATTTTTTATTTGTTTGGTTTATGTACATGAATACGAATCTTCAAGTAGATGTATTTTTTGTTACTGCACTACGTACTCTTTGTAGATTAGAGTTAGGTAAGTTTTTTGAGGTGCTATATTTTCTTTTTTGTTACAGTAAGGATTTATTTTATTTTATTTTAGGGTTTGGAAGGTTCAACGACGCAGATTAGGGAAAAATACTTAGAAAACGAAAAAGTTAAAGCAATTGAGATAAAACAGACGTAGATATATTATAAACAAAAACCTTTTAATAGAAAAAGTAAGAAAATATAAGGAAATACATTCTAGCTGCTACTTAAGCCTATATAAATAGGTTTAAATATTAAATTTTCTACTCTTACAAGATTTTTTATTCTTAACAAAATAATAATTATAGATCGTAATCGAAACAATTATTTTAAAATAAAATAAAATTTAATCTTAAATAGTGATTTAATTGAATTAAAATTTTTAAAATAAAAAAATATAAATTTTATCTTAAACAAAGATATAAATAAATTAAAACTCTTATATGTCGATGCTCTTGCATCATTCGAAGTGCTGCATTTTTTTATTGCAGCGCCGAATTAATGTCTAATTCGTCCAACCTTACATACTACTGTATACTTCATACCTTACATTTTATATTAGTTATGCATAAAGCATTTTTTGTAAGTAGGCATTTACCTGATATTTGGAAGTCTCATGCAGGTTACACTTGTACGTAGATCAATGTATATAGCCTTATTTCTACTTAAGTATGTAAATATATTTCATCTTTTAAATCTTTACATCCCTCTTAATCCAATTCATTTTATGAATTAATAATGATAATAATATTAACATTTTCAAACCATTCTTTTTATTTCTTTTATTAAGGAGCCAATCCATTGTGCTTCTTGATGCTAATTTATGAAATATCAATACGATGGATTGAACCCTTTCGAAAAAGGATCGATCCTTTTTTTCTATGATGAGATACTTGAAAATTTTGGATTGATCCTTTAACCCTTGTAAATGTTCATTTTTTACTTTTAAATTGTGATTAACACTATGTGGAGTTTTTAACTAGAGTTTTATAAATATAATTTTTAGTTAGATTTCTATAGAATTTTCAATTAAACTTTTACGTATAAAATTTTCAGTTAAACTTTATATATATATATATATATATGTAGATTTTACACATAAAATTTTTAATTGAACCTTTTACAAATGGAATTTTTAATTAAAATTTTACGCATGTAATTTTCCATTAAACTTTCACATGTGATTTTTTTTTTTGAAAATTTTATATGTGGACTTTTCAATTAAAAATTTTTACATACAGGATTTTTCAATAGAACTTTTTAACACATAGAATTTTTAATTAAACTTTTCACGTATAGAGTTTTTAATTAAACCTTCATATATGAAAATTTTTTAATTAAACTTCTCACACAATTTTAATTAAACTTTTCGATTAAGCTTTTGCATATTTAATTTTCAAAATAGACTTCCTAATTAATTTTCACATGTAGAATTTTTGTTGAACCTTTATCTGTGAGATTTTCGAATTAGAGTTTTTGCATGACATTTCTTGTACATATAAGATTTTTCAAGTGGATTTTTCCAACCAAATTGAGGTGGACTTTTTCAACTAAGAAAATTAAATTTTGACTTTTCAAATATATTGCCAACTATTGAAATTAATTCTTGACTTTTCAAACTTGTTGGCAACCAATGGGATTTAAAATTGACTTTTCAAGCATAGGGTATGTAGACCAATGTTAAAAAAATCAAACCGGTGGTCGAACTGATTAAACTATCAATTTTCGATTCAATTAGTTTAATCGATTCAACCATTTTTTGATATTAAGTAATTAAAAATTTTCAAAAAGTTATAAAAATAAGAAAAAAATAGAATATCTAAAAATTTAAAAATAAAGATAAATAATATATACAGAACTCCATTATAAGTTTATAACTTATAACAAAAAAATTAAAGATCCAAAAATTTTGAAGTGCATATGTTTTATATTAAGAAAATGTAACGGACACTTTTATCATGAAAAAAAAAAGAAAAAAAATAATGCTTAATAAAGGAGCCGAGAATCAACAATTAAATAAAAAAATAAGTTATGGATTTTTTCAATGAATAAATAAATATATTTTTATTTATATTTAATTGAATTGGTGCAATAATAATAATAATAATAATAATAATAATAATTATTATTATTATTGTTATTATGTTAACTGAAAGTATGGAGTAGGCGGTTGGCCTTGCTTATTATTATTATTATTATTATTATTATTATTATTATTATTTTGAGAAGAAATCAAATCAAGGAGGGCATCGTAAGGCTTATTTATTAAAATAATATAAATTTTTTTTTGTTTACATACATAAGTCATTTTTAAATTATTTATCGAAATAGGTCAATGTTAAAATTTAGTCGAGAAATCACCATTTCAAATGACGATTTCTCACTTATAAAATTTAGTTAAAAAATCGCCAAATCAGATGACGATTTCTCAACTTGATATAAGAAATCGACAAATGAAATGACGATTTCTTATCAATTGCAAATCTAGCCAAAATAATTTGATAATTAATTAGGAAATCGCCATGTGATATGACGATTTCCCGCCTATGTGACATGGCGATTTCTCAACTAACTTTTTTTTTGTTTTTTTATATAGCGTTGAGAAATCATCAAATCATGTGACGATTTCATATTTCATGTCACAGTTGATAAGTTTTAGGTTTTATTTATATTCGAAAGTACGTGATTAATGTATGAAAATTAAAATTTTTTTGGAAATAAAATAAGTTGATAAGACTAATGCAAGATGATCAGATTTTTTCTAATATGAAATAAACTGACGAGACTAATGTATGGGAATCAGATTCTTTCTGGTATGAAATAAATTAACGAGACTTATGCATGCAATCATATTTCTCCTGATATGAAATAAGTTGATAAGACTAATGCTTGGAAATCCGATTCTTTCTGAAATAAAATAAGTTAATGAGATTAATGCATGAGAAAGGTAATTTTTGCTGGTATGAAAAAAGTTGATGAGATTAATGCATGGGAATCAGATTCCTTCTGATATGAAATAAGTTGATGAAACCAAAGCATGGGAATCAAATTCCTTTTGATATCATCTTTACTTAATGAGACTAATGCATAGATTGTAAATGTCAAACTATAAAGATTAGACTAATGCATGGGACAAATTCAGACATTTTGAATGGGAAAAAAATTTTGTTAACTATGTTGCATTATTAATATGTGTTCATCATTGTCATTTTTATTGTCATTTTCATTTTCAGTTTAGTGATAGTGCTTTATTCTCTTTTTCTGTTTCTTAGTTTTCTATTATTAGCATTTTGTTTAGAGTTATTTCTATCTTACCAACATGAGTAATAGATTTGTTGCATTTGTCTATTCTAATGGAGAAATTGTCAACAATAAAGAATGTGTTACCTTTCAAAGTGACCGTCCTAGAACTATCAGAATTGACAAAAACATTACAATAGAGGAATTGAAGGTAAAAATTGGTACAAAATCAGAGCTACAAGCAGAACCAGAATATCAGATATCAAGTATAGGCTTCCTATTTCCACGGGATAAGGATGCGTCCAATATAGGACATTCTCACTTGAAGATAATGATGATGCTAGATGCATGTTTGATGTTCATCAGCAATTTTTTAATGTCGATGTAATTGAGTTATATGCTAACCTTGAGGATATACATCATGATGTTGAAGCTTTATACATGCCTACTACAGATGCGCATATGTCATGGCCGTTTGAGAATCCTGAATGTCAACCTCCTCTAGATGCACAAGTGATGATGAATAATTTGTATGAATCTTTTCATTATTCATCTGTGTCACCAACAGGTCCAAGCGGTGGAGATGATGAGCCTAACAACTTTATAATGATAGACTCTCCAATTAGAGGTGTTGAAATGGAATATGGAGGGCCATGTTCATCTGCTGCTGATCCTGAAGTGTCATATGGAGCCCATGGTGATTATGTTGGTGACTTTAGTGAACCAGAAGAGTATGTTGAAGTTGATGATAGTGATGACAATGTTAAAGCTGATGATAGTGATGACAACCATGATCCATGCCCAGATATCGGTGGTGATATCAACGCTTCTCATCTATCATCTACTAGTGGAGCTAGCGATCTTCTTCATCAGTATGAGCCACCTCTCTATATGCGCACCCTCGATCTGGATGCAATGCATGTAGCAGAATTTCCAGAATATGCTCAAACATTAGAGTTTCGAGAAGCTGAAATCCATCTAGTAGTTAGCTTTGCGATGGGATACAGTTCGTAACAAAAGAGGTCATGGTTTCTGCTATAAAGCACTACAATATCAAGAACTCTGTAGATTACAGAGTAGTAGAATTGTCACCAAGCAAATATCACAGCCAGTGTATAATGCATGGCACCAGTTGTTACTGGAGTATAAGGGCAAGATTATTGAAGAAGACTTAAGTATAGGAGATTAGAAAGTATAATTGGCCTTATACTTGTGCATCTAGGTGTATTTCACAAGATCACATGAAACTAGATTCCAACATGATATGTTCATGCATTTTGTCATTAGTACAAGCAAATCCGGCCATTTCCATCTTAGTTTTGGTTGTCGAGATACGGAATAGGTATGGATATATGACCTCCTATAGGAAAGCATAGGCAGAGAAGCAGAAGGCAATTGTTTGACTCTATGGAGATTGGGATAAATCATACAATGATCTCCCAAAATGTTGGGTGCAATGCAACATTTTGTTCCTGGCACGATGGTGGAATTACAAATTGTACCTGAATACCACGTTCATCAAATGGTGTAAGGTATGGGTATTTTCCATCAACTTTTTTGGACATTCAAGTCTTGCATTGAAGGCTTTCCCTTATGTAAACCTGTTGTCTAAGTAGACGGTAGATTCTTATATGAAAAATACAAAGGAACATTACTATTAGCTATTGCATAAAATGGTAATCAAAACATAGTACCAATTACCTTTGCCACTGTAGAGGGTGAGATAAAAGAGGCATGGTCATTTTTTCTCAACAACTTACGTAGATATATTGTTAGACAACTTAGGATATGCTTAATATCTGATCGATACGAATCCATAAAATCTGTGATTAGAGACTCAGGTAGTGCATGGAAACCTCCGCGTGCATATTCTATGTACTGCATTTGACATATTACAACTAACTTCATGAAAAAGTTTAACAATAAGGAGTTGCATCAACAAATTATTAATATGGGTATGTAATCACATTTATGGTTATTTACTCTCTTACAATTTTATCAATTTTAATGTTTATCTATCAATTGTTAATAAGTTTAAAAATTATCATATTATTTTTCAGCTACGAGTTGCGATGACCCCATTTTCAGTGATAGTATGAAAATCTTCGTGCGGAGAATGCAGAAGCGGTCGATTGGATCAATAGGATCCCACAGAAGAGGTGGGATAATCATATGATTAAGGAAAATGATATGGACATATGACGACAAATCTTGGCTGAATGTATAAATTCAGTGTTGAAGGGGACTTGTCATCTTTCTATAACCGCTTTAGTGAAAGCCATATATCTTAGATTAACAGAATTATTTGGGGTGATGGAGAATAAGTAGTTGCAGTGATGATAGCCGGGCATAATTATTGTGAAATAGTCACAAATGCCATGCAAGAAAATTAAAGAAAAGCTAACTCACACCTTGTTTAGGGGTTTACATGAACAAATCAATCTTTGTTGGTTGAGGAGTTAGAAAACCCCCAAGAGGAAGATGTGGCTTTGACATACAAAGTAAATCTTAATGAGAAGTGGTGTGACTGTGAGAAGTGTCAAGCGCACAGGTACCCATGTTCACATATTATTGCTGTTTGTGCTCATATCCATATAGATTGCATGCTACATGTGGATAATGTTTATAGACTAGAGATTATAAAAAATGTTTATCGACATGAGTTCCAACCCATTGGGAATGAAGCTTATTGGCCGAAATATAATGGTCCATAATTGGGCCTTAAACCAGAAATGTGGAGATATCCCAAAGGTCGACCAAAATCAAATCGAATTCGTAATGAAATGGATCTTAGGGAGAGAGGCCAACCAAAGCGTTGTGGACTATGTAGGAATAAAGGCCATAGCCGAAAAAATTGCCCTTATTGAGTCGGCACATCGAGGGAATGTTCGTATCATTGATTATCAGTTTTTGTTTATGATTATATTATGTATAATTAACTATTTATATGTGTAAAATTTATCACGTTCAATTTCATCATGTAAATGTTATTTTTTTAATGAAATCCAATTAAAGTTATTTTTTATTTATCTTGCAACATAAATAGTAGAAACACATATTATAAAAAATAATTTAATTACTATATGAAATTAATATTTATAATATAATGATCATATAATCGTATATTATTAAAATTTATTATAATATAATTACTATTATAAAATATCTTTAAGATATAGTTATTAATTATTGTAATATAATAATAACGATATAATGCATTGAACATGTAACCTACACAATTATTCTAATATAAATTATATCAATGTAATAAACATAATAAAATATTTTTTATTAATTATCTCCCAACATAAGAAACATAAAAAAATTTTACAATACAAATGTATAACATTTATAGCATTGTATAACACCCTAAAACTGCATAACTGTAAAACTATAAGAATATAAATTGTATAATACAAGTGAGTAATACAAGTTTATATCTATTGATGGGGGGCCCTATCGCGCGGCGTAGAATAACAATGCGGGGCTCTCCTATTACGTGGTGGAAATACCCTTCATTTAACATTTTCATCTTCATTGCCACGTATGCCCCTGGTTTGATGCCTTTGGGCTTTTACTTCCACGCCGGTGCTTCTTCTTTAGTGGTTTCTTCCTGAGTCGGCATAAAATCCCTATGTTCACTTATAACCCTAGTAATGTCTGCCATATCAAAAAACCTTAACCCACTACCCATGGAAGTAGTACGTGGTGGGCCAAAATTATGGAGGGTACCGCTCTCCAAAGGGGTTCCAAACCGATATACATTTCTCGTATGTGCTGCAGGTGACATAGGAGTCAAAAGGTTGGCATCTAACCTACTGGTGAGTGGCTTCAGCCAATAGCACCTATCATCATCATCCCAACCATGACTGAATGAATACCTACGACTGGATGATACCCCAATATCACGCTCTAGTTCAAGATGACTGAAGGACATCCTAGGTGCATTGGTATCATCAACCTCTGCTGAAATAGGTTGATTCATCCTCTAACTAATTTCATGCCATCGAGTATGCCTGTGAAGCTCCAATAGAGGGTCTGGATTTGAAGTTTGTTGATAATGTGAGCTACTCCTCACATCCTAAAGTCCCAGCAATGGGAAAATAAATGGTCAGCCTTGAGTATAAAACCATCTGATGGTGAGAAATTGTTGTATACAATTTCAAGACCTTGAACAATTAGTCTAGAATGTTCTTTCCAAAATTGGATCTAGTTTGAATGCCTTTCAGCCCATTTTGAATGCATAATTATTGCGCATATCAACTTTGTAAACTTCGTCAAGGTTCACAGATGGTTGAGGGATTGTTTGTTGCATCCCAAATTGGCATAAGACCCTATCCGACTGGTGCCATTCACAATCTGAAAACATATTAATGCTGTGTTTACTCTCTATATGTGGCTATTTTTTAAGGCTTCTGATGAGAGGCATTCCATAATTTCATCTACAATACATGGCCTCCATAGCAACTGTGAAAAAATAGATAAAAATTAATACTGATCATATGCAATAAGTTAGCTTAAAAATGAATGTACTTAAGGTAAACTATTACAAAAAATTTACTGTATTATGTCCCATGTGATCCAGTCATACTCTAATGCTTTCAACATTCGTAGTTGTATGACCAAACTGCTTTGGACTGCACCATCTATTCAAATACATATAAAATATGAATAACTCTTATGCAAATGTAAGTTCTTCAAGAATAAATATAATACTTATATTTATTACCTTAACGCAAGGGGATATACATAATTTTCTCTAACTATCGGAGCAAGAAATGGAGCTAGTACCATGCCCATGACTGTAGCAGCATTAAACAGCCACCTATGTCATATGTCACCCCAATTGTTGCACGGTAGAGTTCCCTATACAAGAACTCTAAACATGTGAAACCCTAACTATACTTCCTTACTTCATTCAAATTTGCCAAAAGTGGAAGATACATTAAATGTACCCGATTTTTAGATTTATCGAGCATTAACATTCCACCAATAATGCGTAAAATATATGCTTAAGTGGCGGATTCCAGTTGTCATTTAGTTGCATGTTTAGGGATATAACAAAACATTTTTATCAACCAAGTCATTTTGGTAGATGAGCCCTAAATGAAGTTTTCGGGAGGGATCACGCCTAACAATTCTTCGAATAAAGCCTCATAGTGTAATGGACTTCCCCCTGTTACCTTATTCCCATCAATTGGTAAACCCAGTTGAAGTGCAACACCCTCTGGTGTAATTGTACATTCACCATGGAAAATGAAATGTTTGCATCTCAAGCCTCCATCGTTTAACCAACGCACGTATTAGCCCTACCTCATATTGACAGCGGTTAACTAGGGCTGCATGGTAAAATCTGGCTCTTCTTATATGGTCTTCAGTTAATGTATTTGGTGGTTCAAAAGATGCTTTTCGTGATCGTGTTTCCAACCGAGTATCCTGTTCAAAAAATTATTAATTCATTAATTATAAAATTTATAATTTATACTATTTTAAATATATCATTAACCAAATTCATAATTTAGTACCTCAGATAATACCCTTGATGATATATGATACACCTTTTATCTCAATAATGATGATAATGATGATGATGATGATGATGACACCATTGAATTGATCAAAATTTTTCCTACAACAAAAAATTTCATTTAAATTCATCATTACCTAGCCTTAAA
>JBBYHM010350867.1:0-11768 GCA_038381775.1 Adansonia rubrostipa
TATTGGTGAGCTTTTGGAGCTGGAGTTGCTAGAGGATTTGTAGGGATGGGTGAAGAGTTTTCTGGGATTGTTGGAGAGCTTTTCTTTTGATAGCTGAGAGAGTTTTTTTTTTCTAAGATAGCTGGTTCTATTTTTCTTGGTTCAACCCTTTCTTTTAGAGGACAATGCAAAGGCCTTTTTTGGTTTTTTCTTTTGCACTAGGGCATATCTCCAGCTGCCATGTCTAGTTGACTCCCTTCTTATTGATTCTACCATGCTGAGCAAGTAGGCAAAAAGGCTGTGAAAGCCGACAAGCTAGAGATATGCCTGCCATCCTCTTACACCCATATATTTTATGAAAGTGACATTTGTCATTAATTGTTTAGACTCCCAAAATTTTTCAGAATCCGTTAATGAACCCATAGTTGAGGTTTGCAATGTTATATAATAGTTTCTTGGTGCAAAAACATGTTTAACTCAAGTTTTCGAAGGCTGAAAAATGGCTCGAGCTAGGCAAAAATATCTTGGTGTATTGATACAGAACATGTTGTATCGATACACAAGGTATACTTTACTCCTTAGTATCTATACAATGAGTTGTGTATCGATACTACGAGCAAAAAATATTTTTAGTCTCAAGACTTAGAGGCCAGTATCAATACTCCATAGATTTGTATCGATATTCATGCTTGTGTGTCGATAACTTTTGCCCAAAATCACAACTTTAGCTAGTGCCAAGGTCTGTATCGATACAAACATGCCAAGTATCAATACCGCACCTTGGGTATCAAGACCAAACACTCTTGTGTCGATATTACACAAGGAAATTCAAAATTTTGGTAATATGAAAGCCTCGTGATAGTTTTTAAGCACCCATGTGACCCGCAAATATCTTAGGTTCCTTGAGTTGTCTTATCTTGGTCACAAAGAAAGGAAAATTATCTTGTGTACTTACCAGAATGACTTTGATGACACCTTGAAAATGACCTTTGATGCCTCATTTTTGCATTTTCTTTAAAGTGGTCCATAGGCATTTTAGAATTTTCCAAAAAACTTTTTCGTCGGGCGAATGTCCCCTAGCTTTATTTCTAATTTTTTTGTCATCTTTTACCTAACTCCTAAGATACTAAAAACTGGTCTGGACAAAATGAGGCGTCTACAACCTAAAAATGGTCTAATATGATGAACCTATTCCTAATATATACTTTTAATGTCCTAATATTCACGTAGAACTTGGTTCTAATAAAAAGTTATGAAAAAACCCTTGGGGTACACCTTTGACATGAAAGTATCCCAATAACCCTAATGGACCTTAAAATAATCTAAGAAGATTACACCAGTCCAAAAAATTCACCTTTAGCATAAAAGCATCTTGATAAAAAAAATTACCAAAATGGCCCTAGGGTATACCTTTAACATGAAAGTATTCTGGTGACCTTAATGGACCTTAAAATAATCTAGGAAAGTTACACCAGTCCCAAAAATTCACCTTTGTCACAAAAACATCCCAATAAGAAAATTACCAAAATGCCTTTAGGGTATACCTTTGACCTAAATGTATCCTTGTGCCCTTAAAGGACACTAATACGATGATAAAATGGCAAACCTATCCTAGATTTGCACCTTGGGTATAAAAGCATCGCGGTCACTATCTTAGACTTGGTTCTAGGTAAAATTACCAAAATGACCTTAGGGTATACTTTTGACGTAAAAGTATCCCAATACCCTAATGTACACTAAAATAACCATAAAATGATGCATTTGTCTTAAAAAGGAATCTAGAGTTCTAAAATTAGCTTAAAATGCAAAAATTACAATTAAGCCCCTAAACTTTTAAAATTTTATTTCGTACCTTACAAAAACTTAGAGAATACGAAAAGTTTTGAAAATTTTTATACCCTTACGAAAAGCCATAGGAATGATAGAAATCTTTAAAATTGACTAAATGATGATTTTACCCTCAAAAACTAAAATTTGCTATTTAATCCCTAAACTTTAAAAATTTTTCATTTTAGTCCCTACATGGTAAAATACCCTAAAAATCATAAAATCACATGAAAATATGCGTGAACAATACAGCAAATATATCAACAAGAATTCGGCCAAACACCTTGGCCATAAAATCAAAATTTTTCTACACTTTACAAAGTAGTCCTTAAACTTTATAAAATTATATTTTGACCCCTCTATGATGAAACATCACAAAAATTCCTGATGAATCATCAAACCAGCTAAGAATCCATAAAAAAATGGTAAGAATATATACACAGGTTTGGCAAGCACATTTAGCCATAAAGCATAATTTTTCATATTTTAAATTTTGTCCCTAAACTTCTTAAAATTGCAGAATGACCCTTAAAATATTGAAAATACCTAAAACATGCTTACAAATTCATAAATAAAAAATCTCATGGCTAAGCAAAAAATATCAAATAAAAACTTTTACAACTTTTGCAATTTAGTCCTTATGTTTACTGATATTACAAAATAATCTAAAAATCATGATATCAAAACAAAAATAAGCACAAAATCATCATTGTCAACTCTAATCATATTCAGGCAAGGTGAAAATAATAAATCTAAACATGTTTTGATATAAAAAAAATCATAGAAACAAACATAAATAATTATTACTAATCTTAAACCAAAGTAAAATTATAAACTACATATAATAGTATTCTAATCAACATATGAATATTAAAATAACATGATGAACATCAATATAAATACAACAAAATCAAAATCATAACAACAATAATAATATTATGTATACATATAACAAGATTAACTAAGAAAACAAAAATAACAAAAAAATACAAAATTTTTAAAGCCACCATGTTTAGCCTTTCAACATGGACATGAACCTATGAGCCTTAACATGATTTTGGCTTATGAATAAGAATGAAAATGAATCAAAATGAAGAAAAGAAAAGGAAAAAAGTATTACACCTTAAAGAAAAGCTTGAAAAAAAAACAAGTAAAATGTATATTTTCTAATGTTTTTTTTAACCAAGCCTAAAGGTCATCAAAAACTAAAACCACCCCTGTTTATAGAGGTGGTGGATGGCTAAATGGTGGTGAAAATACCATGGGCCGTTATTCCTTTAAGTTTTTTAAGGATTTTTTTCTTTCTTTATTTATATATTAGATTTGATTTGATTTTTGGCAACTTGATTTGATTTAAATTTATGATTTTTGTCTTCATATAAGTGATGTCATGCATGACATCATTGATTCATAGCACATTTTGTGTGATACCTATATTAATATGTAAAATTATATCATAAAAATTAATTATAAGAACTAAATTATAAAAATTAAAAATTATATATTTAAAATAAAATTTCATTTGATAAAGTTTAATTTATTCTAATAATAAAAATTTTAATTTTAAAAAAGAAAACCATTAAAAATAGAAAACTCGTAAAATTTTACGAGAGAAACTCTTGCCATGAAAAATTATTATATGTAAAAAAATGCAAAATTTATAAAATAAATTGAAAATTTTAAAACTGAATTAATATGAACTAAATAATAATATTTGAAGAGTTTTAAAAATTATAAACTCAGAAAAATCCTACCAAAGGAATTTACAAAGTAGAACACTCTGTATTTTGGTAACAAAGAAAATTATGAAGCTAAAAAAATAAATTAAAATTTTCAAAACCAATTTAATATGAATTAAATAATAATATTTGAAGAATTTTAAAAATTATAAATTCAGGAAAATCCCCCAAAAAATTTACGGAGTAAAAAATTTTATATCTTGAAAATGAAAAAATTAAAATAAAATGAATTTTAAAAAACTAATTTAATATGGATTAAACTATGGTATTTTAAGAATTTTACAAATTATAAACCAAAAATCCTCCTGAAAAAATTTACGGAGTAGAAAATTTCGTATTTTTAGAAACATAAAAATTTTAAAAGAAAATGCAAAACTCATTAAGTAAAATAAAATTTTTAAAATCGATTTAATATGGATGGAACAATAATATTTGAAAAATTTAAGAAATTATAAATTAAAAAAATCCCCGAAAAAATTTATAAAGTATAAAACTTTGTATTTGAAAAATAAAGAAAATTTTAAAATTCATTACAAATAACTAAATTTTGAAAAACTTATGTAATGGTGGTTAAATGTGAATATTTAATGAATTTTAAAGCTTAAAACTCAAGAAAATTCCATAAAAAATTTTACAGATAAAAGAAAACTCGTATTTTAATACTAAAAAAATTTTAAAAATTCATTAAAACCTATATAAAATGAATTAAATAAAATATATTATGCAAAATATTAATTTAAAAATCGTATAGAAGAAAATCGAAGATTCAAAATAACTTTACTAAAAAATTTCACAAGTATGATACTCACGGTACTGCAAAAAATTTAAAATTAATTATAAAAATGGACAACTTGATACATTACAGCATAAAATGCCAATACAAACTTTTCCTTGATTATTTCTAATTTTTCGGAGTAAGTATCATCATAAATACCACACTAGTGTCGATAAAAATATAAAACAATCAATTAGCTGTCTACACATAAAAATATGCCAAAATTTACAAAAAATTCTCAAAAACATTCCTAAAAATGAGAAATTTGACCATGATATCATCCGCAAAAATATGTTTTCAAAATTTTGACAAGAAAATGTTAAAAATTAATTTTTCTCTTAAATATTCGTCCTGTATATCTAAAATTAGAGATAAAAATATGACTTTTTCCTATATATCTGAAATTAGAGATGAAATGTGAACTTGCGGCCACTTAAATATGACTAAAAAAGTCTTGAAAATGTCTTGTTCACCTAAAAAAGATTGTTCCTAATGGGGTAGCCTTTAAGTTCTCAATCTCGGATATTCAGGATTATAAGAAAAGGGACTCCGATAAAATTAAATGTCTAAATGTGCAACTGTAGTTTTCACTACAACTTCAGAAGGAGAGGGAAGATGACTATTTCATCGAAGGACAGATGGAGGGATATGTGAGATGGTTCCCTTGCAGGATTTATTACAGGTATTTTACGTCCTCTGTCTCACCTTTTCCTCATTTTCTCTCCTAATAGAGTGATCGTTATCTTCCCTTTCTTTTGAAAGTTATACCTAAAAGTGCAATCGCTAGCAGCAGCGCAGATAATTTATTTCATGCACTAATGTCAAATGTGATGAATTTATATTTTCACAGCATTAGCTACTTTTCCATTGTCGCAACATGGCCTGGATATGAATCCTGACCACCCCAACTTAAAATGGCGACTGTACCCATTATTTCTATATATATATATATATATCTATATATCATTATTTTCTTTTATTTGGGGCCTATATCATTATTAATATTATTATCATTATTTTTATTTTTATGTATGGGGACTGAATTATCAAGATGAATCACTCACTCGACTTCTCTAAATAGTCATTACGAAATGATCATTTTTTTGGGGTTGCCACCAATCTTCTTTTGGTCAGGTGAGATTGGACACCTGTCAGAGTTTGTGTTTTGAAGATGTCAAAACCTATAAAAACAAACTCCGAGGTCTACGCTTATACTGGAGATCGCTTAAAATGGTCCAAGAGTTGATTACAATAATAAGTAAGGATTAACCTTCTTATGATGCCTGATAATAGGTATCTTATTAATCATGTGTTAAAATAAATTTGATTTTTGTTTAGTTTCAATATTTATTATTTAATTATAATTCTCATACAATTAAAAATAAAATTTTATGGCACAAAATTTATTTTTTCAAATGAGAAAATCAAGTTTTAATGTACTTTCAAAAACCATAATTTCTTCCATACACTTCCTGGAGGACTAGAAAAACGTAAAGATTTTTATCAGTCTCTTTCATACCCCACTGGAGAGCTGGTGGAATACGAAAGATTTAAAAAAAATAAAAATATTTTTTGTATTCTGCTGGAAAACCTTGGAATGCAAAAGGTTTTATTTTCCTGATTTTCACATTGAAAAAGATGTCTCTTTATTAAAACAATCCATAGAACCCCTCACATATTCTGTAAAAATTTTATGTACTATTTTAACTTCAGAGACATTGCCTTAATTTTTAAAAGTTCCAATTTTATCACAAATATTAACAAAATAACCTAAGATCCAAAAATAGACTAAAAGGATGAACCTAACCCTAATGTGTACTTTCAACATGAAAGTATCTCATTAATCACATAGGACTTGGTCCTAACAAAAAATTATGAGAACACCCTGAGGGTATACCTTTGACGTAAAAATATACCGGTATTCCTAAGTGTCACAACGTGGCCCGGATATGAATCTAACCAAGCCCAGCTTAAATGGCCTTCGCTCTATATTTGTTAAATTTATCACAATTTTATATTCTCTTATTTCTATAAGCCATATCATTATCGACAATTTTTTTATTTTGGGGATCAGGTGGTTGAGATGAATCGTTCACTCAACTTAACCTTAAATAGTTATTATAAAAAGACTATTTATTTGAAGTCACCACCAATTTATCTAGGCTAGGTGAGATTGGTCACCTATCAAAGTTTGTATTTCTAGGGTTATAAAACCCCAAATTACTAACTCCGAGGCCCACGATCAAACCAGAGATCATATAAAAAGGATTTAAGAGTAAGTTACAATTACAAGGATCGACCTTCTCATGATGCCCAAAAATCGATACTTTATTAATTACGTGTTAACTTGAATTTTAATTTGTATTTGGTTTCAACATGTGGCATTTAATTATAAATTCTTGAACTAATATTTATAAAACAAATTTATTATTATTCCATGTTAGGAAGATCAAGTTCTCAAAATTTTGAAAGTCAAAATCTTTTACTTTCTCCATTGAAGGAAGAATGGAACATGAAAGCTTTTTATCATTCTCCTTTATTTTCCAACAAAAAACCAGACGAACACAAAAGGTTTTAAAATTAAAAATATCTTTTGCATCCCGGTGGAGGGCTAGAGGAATGCGAATGGTTTTATTATTATTATTTTTTTATTTATAAAATCTCAATTTTCATTCTAAAAAGAATATCTCGATATTAAAATAATCTATAGAACCTCTTTCATATTTTGAGAGTAAAACTACGTATTATTTTAACTTGAAGACATTGCCTTAATTTTTTACAAAGAAAATTTTACATTTTATTGAAAAAAATTTATAGAACTTCCTAAAACTTAATAACAATCTGAAATGACGAACATATTCCTAATGCATCCCTTAGACACGAAAATATCTTTGTAATCACATAGGACTTGTTCTAGTGAAATGACCAAAATGCCTCTAGGGTATACCTTCAACGTGATAATATCTCGATACCCCAAATGGACACAAAAATGACCTTAAAAGGCTAAATGATTCCTAAACATTCACCTTTGGCATAAAAGCATATCGATAAGAAAAATTACAAAAATGCCCCTAGGGTATACCCTAGACATGAAATTATCTCGGTCCCTCTAATGAACACTAAAATGACTTTAGAAGGCTAAATGAATCCTAAACATTCATCTTTGGGCATAAAAGCATCCGATGAAGAAAATTATGAAAATGCCCCTAAGGTATTCCTTCGACGTGAAAGTATCCCGGTACCCCTAATGGACACTAAACTGACCTTAGCGCTCTATGAATCCTAAACATTCACCTTTGGCGTAAAAACATCCCGGTGAGGAAAATTATGAAAATGTCCTCAGGGGATATCTTCAACATAAAAGTATCCTGGTACCCCTAATGGATACTAAAATGACCTTAAAGGCTAAATGAATCCTAAACATTCACCTTTGGTATAAAAGCATGCCGATGAGAAAAATTATGAAAATGCCCTTAGGGTATACGTTCGACATGAAAGTATCCCGGTACCCCTAATGGACACTAAAATGATGAAAAGTAGATGACTTTAGTCTAAATGGAAAAGTTACAAGTTTAAGTTTGACTTGAAATGCAAAATTTGCAATCAAACCCCTAAATTTTTAAAAATTACATTTCGTATCCTTCTAAGGACCAAACAAATACAAAAAGTTTTAAAAATTTCTATATCCCTACGGAAGGCCATAGAAATAAAAGAAATCGTTAAAACTGGTGAAATATACACCTAAATATGAAAATTTACTATTTAGTCCCTATATTTTTCTAAATTTTCACTTTAGTCCCTATATAATAAAATAACCTAAAAATTATAAAAATCATATGAAATTATGCATGAAAATGTAGCCAATATATCAACAAAGATTCAGCCAAATACATTGCCCAATTTTTTTTACAATTTACAAAGTAACCCTTAAACTTTGTAAAATTAGATTTTGACGCCTATATGGTAAAGTGCAAAAAAAAATCATTAAAAATCATCAAACCAGCAAAGAATCACCAAAAAAAATGGCAAAAATGTGTACAAAGGTTTGGCCAAACACTTTTAGCCATAAAGCATAATTTTTTTCATTTTTTGCAACTTAGTCTCTAAATTTCCTAAAATTGCAAAATGACCCCCTAAAATGCTAAAAGTGCCTAGATTTGCAAACAAATAAATCAGATTTCTTAAGGTCCATAAGGCTCTCAGCCAAGCCATAAATGGCTTAAAAAATTCTCATGAATTTTGCAATTTAGTCCCTAAGTTTACAAATATTACTAAATAACCTAAAAACCCTAAAATTAAAAAAAAATAAGCACAAAATCATCATTATCAAACCCAAACACATTCAGCAAAGAAGAAAAAGCATGGGATTTATGCATGATTTGACAAAAGAAATCATAAAGAAAATATAAATTAACATTATTAAGCTTAAATAAACATAAAATTATAAAATAAATACAAACAAAATCAATCAAAATACTAATCATCAAAATAACACCAAATAAATAACTCAAATTTAAATATAATCATAACAAAATCAGATTCACAACAATAAAAATACCATTTCATAAAAAATTTACTAGAAAAATTCATGAAAAGAAATAAAATAAAATAAAATAAAATCACCATATTTAGCCTTTCAACATAGATGGAAATCCATGAGCCTTAATATGGTTTTGAATCCTAAATGAGATGGAAAATAAAGAAAAATGAAGAAAAACTAAAAAAGAATGAAGCTTACCTTAACAAAGCATAGAAAACTAAAAATTTTCATGTGGTTTTTTTCCTCTTTTTTTAGCTAACCCAAAATTTTTTTTTTACAACAAAATCCTCCCTCTATTTCTAAGAGGGAGGAACGCTAAGGGATCAAGAAGAACCCTTGGCTGAAAGCTTTCTTTTTCCTTTTCTTTTTCTTTTTAATTTGTTTATTTTATTTTTATTTTTATTTTATTAATTAATTTGCATCAAAAGTTGAGATGCATTAATTTGATTTGCAATCAGTGGTCATTCACAAATATATTGTCATGATTGCATTGATAAAATCACTAATTGGTAATTAAAAGCCAACTAAATTGGTTAGTGAAATGTTAGATATCAACTAGACTAGTTTCAATGAAACTAGTAGAAAACAACCAATAATTAAAATAAAATTAAAATAATGATAACAAAATATAAATTAAAAAAATTAATAATCATAAAAAAAATTTGAAAATAAAATAATGAAAAAAATAGATTGAAACTTCAAACCTCGTAAAATTATGCAAGAAAATTCCTTTCGGATAAAAATTAATATATATATATATATAAATTCAAAATTTAACCAATTAATTAAAATTTCAAAAATGACTAAAAAAGAATTTAATTAAAATATTTGATAAATTTTAAAAATTATAAACTCAGAAAAAGCCCCTAAAAATTTGCGGAATAAAAATATTCATATCTTAGAAATGAGGAAAATTTACAAAACAAATGTAAAACTTACAAAATAAAATGGATTTTTTAAAACTGATTTAATATGATTTAAACAATAATGTTTGAAGAATTTTAAAAATTACAAACTCAAAAAATCTCACCGAGAAAATTTACAAAGTATAAAACACATACCTTAGTAATAGAAAAAAAATTCTAAAACTCATAAAAAATTGAAATTTTCAAATTGATTTAATATAAATTAGATAATAATGGTTAAAGAATTTTAAAAATTATAAACTAAGAAAAATATTCCCAAAAAATTTTAGAGTAAAAAACTTTGTATTTTAGAAACAGGAAACAAAATATAAAATTTATAACAAATAAATGAATTTTAAAAAATGATTTAATATTAGTTGAATGTGAATATGTAAAGAATTTTAAAATTCAAAACTTGAGAAAATTACACTAAAATTTTTACAAATAATGGAAAGATCGTATTCTAGAACCGAGAAAATTTTAAAAAATAAATTAAAAATTATATAAAATGAATTAAATAAAACATGGTACTCAAAATATTAATTGATAAAATGGTAAAAATAAAAATCCGAAATTTGAAATAATTCTATTAGGAAAAATTTTACGAGTATAAAACGTAATATTATGAAAAATTTAAAATTAGTCACAAACATAAATAACCAGACTCCTTATGGTATAAAATGCCAATATGAATTTTTCCTTAAATAATTCTAATTTTTCGGAGTATGTATTGGCATAAATACTATGCAAGTATCGGTATAACTATACGACGGTCAACTTCCAAGTTTAATGAAAAATTCTCTAAAAATTTCTAAAAATGGGAAATTTGATCACGATATCTTTCACAGGAACAAATTTTTAAAATTTTGACAAGAAAAAATAAAAAAGATATTTGTCCTAAATATTCATCCTATATATTCGAAATTAGATATCAAAATATGAATTTTTTGTCACGTGAACTTACGATTGTTTAAATATGACTAAAAAGGTCTTAAAAATGTCTTGTTCATTTGAAAAATATTAGTCTCAATGAGGATGGCCATTAAGTTCTTGACCTCGGATATTCAAGATTATTAGAAATGAGACCTGGAGGAAATTACATGTCTGTAGCTACCCTTCTTTGACCATTGTTGAGAATCAGAAATAAGGCAAAGACCAAATAGATACAATTACGTTCGGGTCATTAAGCTTTGAAAACTAAACTCAAGATGGAAATAAAATAGGCCCAAGGAGAATTCATAAATTAAACGGTGACTAGGGTGAGACCTAAGTCACTGGTAGCTTATTGAGACAAAACCATGTTGGTCAATAAACAAACAGAGCTGATTGGGATAAAACCATGCAAGTCAATAAAGGCAAGAGGTTGACTGAGGGAAAACCTACAGGTCAACAAAGATATGGTCTAATAAGATAAAATCTATGAGTTAACAAAAATAAAAGGTTGACTGAGATAAAACCAATAAGTCAACAAATGAAAAGGGTTGACCGGTATAAGATCGATAAGCCAACAAATGAAAAGAGTTGACTAGGATGAAGCCAATAGGTCAACTTAGGTAAGTGTTGATTAGGATGAAATCGATAAATCAACATAGGTAAGGTTTAACCGGGATAAAGCTGACAAGTTAACATAGGTAAGAGTTGATTGGGATAAAAGCGATAAATCAGTATAGGTAAGGTTTGATCGGGACAAAGCCAACAAGTCAACTTAGGTAAGAGTTGATTGGGATGAAATCGATAATTCAACATAGGTAAGGTTTGACCAGGATGAGGCTGATAAGTCAACTTAGGTAAGAGTTGATTGGGATGAAACCAATAAATCAACATAGGAGGTTTTGACTAGGACGAAGCCGACAAGTCCACTTAGGTAAGAGTTGATTGGGATAAAATCGACAAATCAACATAGGTAAGGTTTGAGTGGGATAAAGCCCACAAGTCAACTTAGGTAAAAGTTGATTGGGATGAAATTGACAAATCAAAATAGGTAAGGTTTAACCAGGACAAAG
>JBBYHM010350867.1:11868-24134 GCA_038381775.1 Adansonia rubrostipa
GGTAAAATCGATATAGTTAAATGAGGATGATCAGATTATAACCTAGTCCTAAAAGGTTGACCAGGATGTAACCTTGATCGAAAAAGTTGACCAAGGCAAAACCAATGTAGTCAAATGTTAAAAATTCTTCATATTTGGATTGCTTGAAGAAATGTGAGGTCTACCTTTCATTTCTGAAACATTGCCATATCTAGAGGCTTTTTTCAACTTAAGATCTACAAATTATCAAATGTGACTGCAAATGAATAAGGAATGCATATAATGAGTTTACAAGATTTAATTTTCTTTATCAATGTTTGATCCAGTCTATTTTAGAGAAAATGTGATAGATATTTCTCCTTTGCTTGATGGAATGGACTCATACTTTGCTTGAAGATCGAAAACATGTTCAAAAAACATTGGGGATCTCTTTTCTTTTTGGCAAAGGGAGCCAACGCTTGAATTCAAATTTGAAGGCATCTTGAGAGGTCATTGTAGACATGATGCACTTATTATGAAAAAATCGAACTAGGTTATGCACCAATATCATCTAGGAATTGAAAAAAAGGAACATGATTGGGAATATATGGTCTCTAAAATTTCCCATTAATAGTTGGAACAAACTGATATTGGCTAAAGGCGAAAAGCATGGTGAGGAATATACAACTTATAAAATTTCCATCAATAGCCAAAACAAATTGATACAGGCTGAAGAAGAAAAGCATGATGGGAAATATGCAATTCATCCACCCTAATTCTTCTTAGAATGTCTTAAAGACTTTGGATCATTGACCAAGATCCTTGCATTCTTTTGATCTCATTCAAAGTAATGCAGAGAAATCAATTTATTATCTTTTCCTCAATTTCTATTTATTCAAAACATTAATTATCATCTAGCAAAAATGTTAGCATGGTCTAAAAGACTAATTAACAAAGGTATGAATGAAAATATATATTTGTATTGTAATAAAGAAAGAGCATACAACATTGGTTATTTTAAAAATGGTGATAAAATACAAAGGAGACTTTGGATATTACTTAGATAAGTGAGATCTCCCATTCATTTGTTTATTTTAAGATTTCTTTTAAACAAAAAGTTTACTTTCCCAAAGATCCATCTCTTGAAGATGCCTCTAATCATATTATGCCTCTTTTAAACTTAGTCGTCTAGCAAATTATGCTTTGTCTGTTCCTTTAAAATGCTTGGGCTATCACTTTAAGCATTCAACTTAAAGTCTTCTCCTTATACCACTTTTGATCAAATACCCTTTTTAAGGTTTTTTTTAACCAGATGCCTTTTCAGGTTTTCATCCGTTTTCTTTTTATTTTATTTTTTTCATTTTGTTTTATTTTTTTTCTTTTTTTTTAAAAAAAACGGATACCTTTTTAGGTTTTCATCCATTTTTTAAGCATAATATCTTTTTACATTATCTGAATTAATGGGGTTTGGTAGAATTCAACCATCTATTTCTACCAATATCAACGTTCCTCCTAAAAATGTCTTCTAAACAACATAAGGCCCTTCCTAATTGGGTGCCCATTTGCCTCGAGAATTTTTTATCCTAGCAGGATTCTTTTTAGTACCAATTCTCCCTCGTAGAAGTTTCTGGGATGAATTTTCTTATCATGTGTCCTCATCATTCTTTTTTGGTATGTCTACCCATGTTGAATAGCTTTTAGCCTTTTTTCTTCAATGAAGTTCAGTTGCTCATAACGATCTTCGACCCATTCAGCTTTTTCTAAATTAGTTTCCATCAAAACTCAAAATGAAGGGATATCCACTTCCATTAGTAAGACAGCCTCTGTACTGTAGACTAACGAATAAGGCGTTGCCCCAGTTAATTTTGAACTAAAGTTCTATAAGCCTAAAGGGCAAATGGGAGTTTCTCATGCCAATCTTTGTAGGTTTCTATCATTTTCCCTACAATTTTTTTTAACATTTTTATTAGCTGCCTTTATAGCTTTATTCATCTTTGGATGGTATGTTATCGAATTATGATGAGAAGTTTTGAGCTGGGTTCATACCTCTGTCATTAATTTATTATTCAGATTGGAGGCATTTTTCGCTATAATTCTTTCAGGGATCCCAAATCGACAAATAATGTTAGTTCTAAAAAATTTTATCACTATCAACCTTGTCACATTTGTATAGAAGGCTGCTTCAATGCATTTGGTGAAGTAATGGATAGCCACCAAGATGAAATGATAACGGTTCGAGGCCACAGGGGTAATTAGTCCAATAACATCCATGCCCCATGCAGAGAAAGGCCATGGTGCGGTTATAACATGCAATGGTGAAGGTGGTACATAGATCTTACTAGCATAGACTTGGCATTTATGACACTTTTAGGCATATTTAAAACAATCACCTTCCATGGTCATCCAAAAATAACCCAATCTCATGATTTGCTTCGCTATTTTATGTTCATTCATATGGATAGCACAAATCCCCTTATGCACTACTTTCAATATCTTCTGTGCTTCGGAAGCATTAACACGCTTTAGTACCACTTGATCATAACTTTTCTTATAAAGAATCTCTCCATCTAAAACAAAATTTATAGCCAACCACCTTAAAGTTCTTTTATCGATCTCACAGGTATTATCTGGGTGTGCTCAATCCTTGAGATATCTTTTAATGTCGTGATACCATAGGAGACCATTAGCTTCCATTTTGACATTGCAACAATATGCGGGAGACTTGTATATTCTCATATGAATTGGTGTTACCTCTTAGCCTTCATTCATGTTAAACATCAAAGCCAATATGGCTAAAGCATCTGCCATTTGATTGTTATCTCCAGTCAGATGAATAAATTCTACCTTCTTAAACTCTTCAAGTAATTGTAGAATTAGCTTTCTATATTATTGCATCCTTATATCCTGAGTTTCCTATTCTTCGCGCAATTGATAAACCACTAAGGCCAAGTCCTTGTATATTTTTAATAATTAAGCTTTTCTCTCCATAGCTACTCGAAGTCCCATAACACATGCTTCATATTCTGCTACATTGTTTGTACAATCGAAGTCTAATCAAGCAGTAAAAGGGTAATAGTCTCCTTTTGGAGATATTAAAATTGCCCTAATTCTATGGCCTAAAGCATTTGATGCTCCATCGAAATACATTTTCCATGTTACTTCCTTCAATGGCTCTCTTTCTTCTTCTACTGAAATATTCATTAAATTCTCGTCAAGAAGTTCAAAATTCAATGGCTGATAATCATCAAGTGCCTAGCTTACTAGGAATTCAGTGATAACACTCCCTTTAATTACTTTCCAACTCACAAAAACCATATCATATTTCGATAGCAAAACTTGCCATGTAGCTATCCTTTCTGACAAATCCGATGTTTCGAACAGATATTTGATCTGGTCTATTTTGGTGATTAGCCAAGTGGTATGATACAACATGTATTGTCAGAGCCTTTTTGCATCCCAAACTAAGGCAGAACGTATCTTTTATATTTGAGAATAATTTACCTCGTACTCAAGAAATTTTTTTCTGAGGTAATAAATAGCCCACTCTTGCTTTCCTGTCTCTTCTGGCTATCCCAACGCACAACCTATAGACCTTTCAGACACTGATAAGTATAAGATCAAGGGTCATTATGATACAGGTGGCACTAATACTGGCAATTTCAGAGATAATGCTTAACTTTTTTGAATGCTTCCTGGCATTCTTCATTCCATTCACCAGGGTTTTATTTTCGCAAGAGCCAAAATATTGGGTTGCATTTATTAGTGAGTTGGGATATGAATCTGGTAATGTAATTCAAGCTTTTCAAGAAACTTCGCACCTCTTTTTGTGTATGTAGGGATGGTAATTCCTAGTTGGCTTTAATCTTATTTGGATCAACTTCAATCCTTTTTTCACTCATAATAAACCCTAATGACTTTTCTGACCTTGCACTAAAAGTGCATTTTACCGAATTTAGCTTCACTTGGTACCTTTTTAGTCTTTTGAATAGCTTTTATAAATCTACTTGTCCTTCCTTCTAAGGTGACTTGGCAATCATATCATCCACATATACTTATATCTCTTTGTGTATTATATCATGGAATAAAGTGACCATTGCCCTTTGATAAGTTGCACCTACATTTTTTAGTCCAAATGGAATCACCTTAGAGTAGAAAGTTCCCCATATTATGATAAAGGTTGTTCTTTTGGTGCCATTTTTATTTGGTTATACCCCCAAAATCCATCCATGAAAGAAAATAGATAATTCTTCACAGTATTATCAACCATAGTATTTATGTGGGGAAGAGAAAAATTATCTTTCAGACTTACTCGATTTAGGTCCCGATAATCTACACATATTCTAACTCTACTATCCTTTTTGGGAACTCAGACAATATTTGCAACCCATTCTGGGTATTTTGCCACTTTGAGAAATCCAACGTCGAACTATTTCTTTACCTCTTCTTTTATCTTCAGAAGCATTTTTGGTTTCATTTTCCTTAACTTCTGCTGAATTGGTTTGAATT
Source organism: Adansonia rubrostipa (assembly GCA_038381775.1). NCBI lineage: Eukaryota > Viridiplantae > Streptophyta > Magnoliopsida > Malvales > Malvaceae > Adansonia > Adansonia rubrostipa. Next base: position 16,333 of record JBBYHM010350867.1, read on the forward strand.
TTGGTTTTAGAGGTAATTTATGGATTATGATTTTCGTATCTAACCCTAGCATTTCTTGGTAGGACCATGGGAAAACATCTTAAAATACTTGGAGCAAACTTATTAATTCCTCCCTAGTGATGGGCATTAGGGTAGTCCCTATCTTGACTTCTTTCTATCATCCTGATCATCCCTTAAATTTATCATCTGTATGGATTCTTGGTGGGGCATTATTCATTCATCCTCTCATTTGATTATTTTTAGCAAATCAGGTGGCAAAGTATGATTATCAACATCTTCTTTGAAATTGATCCTCCCTAGTGACAGGTAGTAGGTAGTCTCTATCTTGACTTTTTTTTTCTATCATCCTTATAATCCCTTAAATTTATCACTTCTATGGATTCTTCATGGGGCATTATTCGTTCATCCTCTCACTTTATTATTTTTAGCAGATCAGGTGGCAAAGTATGATATCAACATCTTCTTCAAAATCGACCACATTCAAGTAAACTGTTTATTCAAATTCAACTTTTGAATCATGTTTCGGACCATCCACTTTTCCTTGAATGGGAAATTTATAAGGGTAAAAAAGAAAAGAATGGGCAAACAAATGTATGACATCATTTTTATAAATGTATGCAATAAAGAAAAGAAATATCAGTTTAAAAGAAATTAGACATAGACAAAAAGGTTACATGCATTTCATTTCTGTAATTGATAATTTAACATTTCAAGTTTTCACAAAAAGATTCTTAGGTGAAAAAATGAGTTCCCAAGATTACTTTGAAACTGACCTAAGCACTATAGTTCTCTTAATACAAGTCTAATTTTTCAAGATGTATCCAGGAGGACAAGGATGGATCCCATGATCATCATTTGGCTCTTTGCTGTCTTCTCTAATGGTGGTCATTTGACCCTTTCTGAAAGTTTCATTAACCACCATAATAACTCCATTGGCTTCTTTTTCTTTAGCTTTTAGATTAACAACCCTTCCATAATGAAAAACTTTATCCAGTAAAGGGTAAAAGGTTGATTTCTAGCTTAACTGTTGACTGAAGGTTTGGACTAGCTTTTTTCCTTGAATTTTATTTTCAAATTTCTTTTTCTGACTCCACTTTGGCTTAAAACCCAGTCCTTGCTTATCTTTCTTACTAATAACATTGATAGATCGGCTGATCCCTTGCAAATGTTTCCCAAGTCCACTTTCAAGTCGAGCTCCTTTCCCGACTATAAGCTTGAGACCCATACGGATGCTGTTTGAAAGTCTAGGTTTTAGGATTTAGACCCTTTCGCAACAAAAGAAGCATTGATAATTTCAAAAGACCTAAAAGAACACTCTTTAATTTCAGTATCAGTTTCAATGTAAAAGGCTTCAGTATAAGTCATGGCCATAATGTCTTCCTCCTCAGATAGGCTAATCAACTTCTCGTCAATTATGAATTTAACTTTTTGGTGCAGAGATAATGGGACAACCTCGACAGAATGAATCCATAGTCATTTCAACAAATAGTTGTATGTTGGGACAATGTCCATTACATGAAATTCGATCTCAAATGGGCAAGGGCCAAAATCTAAAGTGATCAAAATAGTTCCCTTGATTTCTCTCTTGGTTCCATCGAATGCCTTAACAATTGTGTGGCTGTGCTTGATTTGATTGACATCAACTAGTACGTAAGACAATGTGATCAACGACATTACATTTAAAGCTGATCCATTGTCAGTGAGGACTCTGGGCAGAATGGTCTCTTTATAGTGAGTTGTGATATGGAGAGCTTTTGTTAAAGTGCTATCCCCTGGTGGGATTTCATCATCACTAAATGAAATGAAATTGTCAGCAAGAATGTTATTTACTAGGCGATCCAACTTATTTCTGGAAATGTCTTAAGAAACATAAGCCTGGTTGAGCAATTTCAACAAAGCATTTTGATGCGCTTTTAAGTTGAGCAGTAGGGTTAACATAGAAATCTTTGTCGGTTGCTGCTTTAACTGTTTTACTATACTATACTTATTGTGTTTAATGAATTTAAGAAATTCAGTAGCCTTTTTTTCCTTAACCGATTCCTGTAGTTCTACTGGGTTATCTTCGATTACTATTGCTTTTTCAGATAGTTGTCCTTTTGACTTGGTTTTTGCACTAGTTTCACTAGTTTTTAGGCCATAAACATGACCAATCCTTGTTACATGGCTTACCCCAGTTATGTCGATAGTAGCTAGTTGGCTTGTAACAACCTCTAGAGTTGTTATTCCACCATCATACTTACACGATGCTTGTTTGTTATTCTGATAAAGAATGAAGTTGGTGCTCTAATAATGAGTTTAAGAGTAACTTTAATCTTAGGCTGTGTGATCTTTGGATGATTGCGATGAATGACAAGAGGACGACTAACCCCATAGAGCAACTACGATGATCCTTCACCAGCCATGTTGATTGATTTTTCTTCATCTAATCCAACTTCTTCAAAGAACCCAATTTCACCATTGTCTATCATTCTTTGGATTATGCCCAAAAATTCTACGCAATTTTGCAAAGTGTGCCCTGACGTTTTTTGAAATTTGCAAAAGTTAGTACTAAGACCAGATTGACCTTTGTTACTTTCATAATCTTGACTAAAGATCCCTCCTTCAGTTAGGATTGCCCATACTTTTTCCGTAAAAGCCCTAACTTCTTGGACTTTTGATTTCCTTCGATCTTCTTTTTCAGTAATCAGAGCATTAATCCTGGGTTTGGTATGATCTGGTAAAGGATTTGCTGCCACATTAGGTGTTGAGCCATTATTAATTCGAAAGGCACCCTTCTTAAGAAGACTTTGAACCTTTTGCTTGAAAGCCATACAGTTTTAGATCGAGTGACCTGCTACTGCATGATACTTACAGTGTAGATTTGGGTCATACCAATTGGGTAATTTTCTATATATGGTTTAGAAAAGATTGGAGCGAGTAACCATGCCTTAAAAAGCTTACAAACATTTCCTTATAAGAGTAAGAAGGGGTTTATAGCGAGATCTAGTTTGGTTGGCTCTTTAGGCTGGTGGATTAACATTGATTCTTGGTTGGTTTTATAGAAGAGGGTTCAAAGCGGTGGTCTAAGGTGATGTTGAAGAATGAGCTTTGTGTATGTTAAAAGAGTAGGTATTTTGGGTTTGCAATCTTTGGTTGTGGTAATACGGATGAGGTCTTTGACAGTACGATTGATTGGCGTAATTAACAAATAGAGCTTCTACTTTATTCTTTCCTATCCTTGGCTTTTATCCAGTAAAAGACTCCCTAGTCATGATTTTACCAACCTTAATAGCTGTTTCAATCATCTTTCCTGAAGTAACAAGATTAGTAAAATTCTTAGTTGCATTCCCCACCAATTTGTCATAATAGGGGGGACGTAAAGTGCTCACGAATAGCATCATGGTTTTTTTCTCAATCAAGGAAGGCTGAACTTGAGAAGCCATGTCTCTCCATCTTTATGCATATTCCTTAAAAGATACGATAGACTTCTTCTCCATATTCTAAAGAGTTAGTCTATAGGGCACCCATTCAGCCATATGTTTATATTGTTGGAGAAATGCATTAGCTAAATCAATGCAGTATTAAATTTAAATGTGGTTCAGATCGTTGTACCATCTCTGCATAGATCCAAACAAACTTTCTTCAAAACAGTAAATCAAAAGCTTGTTATTCTGGGCATAACCAACCATTTTCTTAATGAACATTTTAATGTATGCTTGAAGGGAAGTAGTGCCTTTGTTCTTTTCAAATTTAGGCATTTTAAATTTCGGTGGGAGGACTAAATTTGGTACTAGACTAAGGTCCTCAATATCCACACTGCTATATGGTTCGACCCCTTCAATGGCCTTTAGCCTACTCTCAAGAAGCTATAGTTTTTCTTTTTCTATCTCTACTTCAACTTGCTCTTTACCCTTCTGTTTATGCTTTTCCTCTTCATCGATGCTAAGGCCTGCTGATTCTTCTTGAATGACTGCAGTTCTTGCACTTACCCCTTATGAAAGGGTATCAGGATTAATAGTGATGACTGGTGGGTTGGTAGCTGGGACATTTTGTTGCAAATTTTGGATATTGTTTGGTTGTGCATTCTAAGCGTTAGTTATTTGCTCCTTAACTGGTAACCCCCTAGATCCCCTGGTAAGAGTATCAGTATTTATCTATAGCTATTGACGAATTGGTTCCCTTGCCAATAATAACTCCATCATCCTTATAATCTGAGCCTGTAACTTTTTTTGCCTTTTAAGCATGGCTTTCTGAGCTTGTCGATGACTTTCTTCTAATCTCTCTAATCTTGCTAAGTGATCTTTAGCATTTTTCTTGTTTTAAGTCGAGTATGGTATTGATGAGTGGGTAGTGGTTGAGTTGGTTTTTCTGAGTTTGCAATGTTGACCTTAACAATTCCACATTTTTTGAGTTAAGTAATTTTCACTTATGAACTAATAAAACTAGTAATCATGTATTTATGCATATGTATGGGCATATGTATGTATGGTATGAGTACATGAAAGCACTTGTAGGGATGCTTGCTTTAACTAAAGATTTCGAACTCAAAAATTTTTCATTAACTTTGTGACAAATTACATGTTCACATCATTGATAATGTAGGGATTACATCCAAGGAAATTCCTAATTTGATCATATTATTTCTGAGCTTTATCCAAAAATTAAAGTAAACATGTCCGTATCATCCTATAGGATTAATTTGTATTTGTAAATCTCTAATCCTCTCCACCATTTTCTTTACTTGGATGACGATTGAGTGGATCTGCTCCATAAGTACATCTCTCAGCCAAAAAGAATTAGCTGCCCATCATCTACCGTCATCTTCAGCCCACCATAGTCTATTGTCCTAATATGCATCTAGATCATGGTAGGCTTGTGCCAAGGTGCGAATATCATCTCCCCTGCATTGTAATTCTAATCCCATCTTTGCAATAGTCGTAGTGAGACCTTGTCTTTCCTTAAGCAGTTGAGATACCCATCCATGCTCTCGATCCAAGGTAGCTTAGAGTCGCTTATTCTTTTCCATAGACTTTCTTAACTAGGGGCATGTACCAGCGTGCTCTCTTTTTTCTTTTTCAAAAATAGTTTGCCTAGCCTCTCCTTCCAAAGCTTTAGCCTTCCATGCTCTTAACTTTTCATAAAGCTTGCGCATTTCTTCTTTCATCCCCTTAGCAGTGCTGTTGGAACTCCTAAAAATCTTGACAAGTTTTATTTTTTGGTTCTATGTGACCCAGTCATTCTTCATTAAGTTGTACTTTTCTTCCATTTTTTTTAACTTTTTCTTGCTTTTACTTCCATCTTCATTTATAAGTAGGCAACTTCTTCTTGGAGCTGGTGATTCTCGTCACTCATTCATTTTCACTCTCTGGCAGCTTCCTCCTTAATCAAATCGATCTCGGATGGCGTGATAGGTTCTGGTTGAATAAGTAATCGAGGAATGGTTCCATCTGAGCTAGGAATAATTATGTCACAACCTCGAACTCTTCTTCAAGCATCATACACTAGAGTGGTCTTATCTGCGTATGCACTTAATTTTGACTCATACCTTTCTCTCTATTGTAAAGTGGCCACCTGAAGTAACTTTTTATAATCTTCACCCTGATATTCCATGTCAACACCGCCAAATTTGAAGTCATGGGGATGAATTGCTGTGACCCATATTGCTTTCGGACCAATAATGGTGCATAACCCATGGTGCCCCATATTCCAAGTAAAGGCATATATAGCAAATTACCACATTGATACACAAAACATTTTGGTGAAAACCATGGTGCCTTTCATGTTATATCAGAAGAAGCTAAGTTCTTTAGCATCTCAACCCATTGTTTCTTAGTTCCAGACTTAGGCCATTCTTTTTTGATGAATTCCTAAAGAGTAACAAAGTGTGGAAAGTAGGGTTTAACTTTATCTAACCCTTCACCCTAGAAATGACTTTGAGCCCAGATATACAATAATAAAGCACTTCCAAAGAATCTTCCTTTACCATTTTTTGGCATGCATTGAGTGCTCTAATTATTTCACCTAAAATTGCTGGAGCTGGGTGCATGTTTCTTTTCAACGATCAAATAAATCCACTACCGCCGCTTCAGCATGCCCCAACACTCTTGGGAAAAAAAGCATCCCATCTATAGCAAGAGCCAATGCATCCGGAGCCTTCTCAGTGTCGGATTGCTTTAGATATATTTTCGTAGATACTGCCATGAAATGACATTGGTATTCCCTTTTTGCTCTATATAATGGTGGTTGAATTTGAAATCACGATCCAAAACTTGACTTAATCTTTTATGAAAACTGGTCGGATTGTGCTCTTTGTAATATATGGGTCTTGTCTCTAATTGCCCAAGCCTGAGAAAAGCCGATATCTTTACCATAGTTGGGGTCATGTCATGTTGATTAAATGAAAAACATCAAAATGACGGATCCCAAAACTCAATCAAAGCCTTGACTAGCTGTTTATCCATGTGCACTTTAAGTAAGAGAGTAATCTGTCTATATTTTTTTGTAAACTGGGTTTGCTTTGTAGTTCCCCATTGATCCCATATTTTGGCGAATTCTCTCAAATTATTCTAGCGAAGCTAAATGTGTGATCTTCGTCTGACACAAAACCTTTCACTACATAATCCCTATCCCTTTTCTGGTTGAATTCAGACTCAGAACGGACCTCTTTAAATTCCTTGGAAATAATCACTGCATGTACTAGTTCCACCATAAAATTAAATAAAAATTGATCTAAGTTGGAATTCTTTTTAAAGCAAGCATTCCTGTATGCATATGAAAGATAAAAGATGCACCAAAAAGAGAAAAAAAATGAGTTAGTATCTTTAGGAAATATTAAATTCAAATAAAACTTCAAAATAATGAAAATCATAAATTATTCAAACAAGGTAAACAGAAATCGCAAATCATTCAAACAAGATATTAAGAGTAAAAATAAAAAAAGGAAAAGATAACTTTGTCCATACGTTTGTCCCTAATTTTAATGGCATCTAAAATCGAGCATGGCTTTGACTAGCAGGTTAGTATGGTTCACTATATGTGGTTTATGTCAGACCTCTAATTAGGTTCTTGAATTCTTCGATCCTAAATGGACTAGCAAGGTACCTTATCCTTATCCATCATGGATCCATGTTAGAATAAGTTTAATTCAAGTGGGCATGTCTTTCATGTTTGTAACAAGGCTAACACCTCGGGCAACCATAGGAATCTATGCTCGGTAGGCTTTTCGCTGGCCCAAACAGAGGCTAACACCTCATAAGGCAGAGCTATTTCAGCCCTTCCTAAAATATTGGGCACCTATGTCCCTCTATATCTGAAAGAGGAGAAACTATTGCGCAATGTGCATAGTGTGTGTGAAGGGACAAATTTACCTTTTTATGATAGAACATTAAAAATAAAACCCACTATCCTAATCCCCAAAAGACAGAAAAAAACACAAAAAGATTAGTGCAAAATAAATATTGATATAATGAAAAAGGAAAAAAAAAATTTAAAATTAGATACCAATTGAAACTGAACTAATTGAAATTTACTTAACAAATAATTAATTTTAGGCCTGACTCTATAGACGTCCCCAGTGGAGTCACCAAGCTGTTGCAACGTGGCTCGGATACAATCCTAACCAAGCCCAACTTAAAAGGTGTTCGCTCTATATTTGTTAAATTTATCATTATTTTATATTCTTTTATTTCTATAGGCCATATCATTATTGACATTTTCTTCTTTTGGGGACTGAGTGGTCGAGAGGAATCGCTCACTCACCTTAACCTTAAATAGTCATTACGAAATGATTATTTATTTGGAGTCGCCACCAATCTATTTGGGCT
>JBBYHM010350878.1:0-24134 GCA_038381775.1 Adansonia rubrostipa
TTTGTCCTTTTGAGTTATCACAAAAGGTAACATTTCCTCCATCTTTAGGCTTTAGCTCCATGAATTCATTTTGGTCACCGGTCATTTGTCTTGAGCATCCACTATCAAGGTACCAAGAATTTTCTTTTGCTGAATTTGCCTTGAAGCAATGCTCTTCCTCCTACAACCATAAAATCATATTTTCTTTTTAGGTACCTAGATTTTCTTGGGTCCTTGAGTATTACTCCTAAAAATTTTTGTGCTTTTTAGAATCTATTTTAATTTTGTAGCTTCATCTTGCGATGTGCCAGCAACTTTAGGGACCCATATTTCTTAATAAGTTTGCCTCTATAAGTGATAGTTTTTAAGGAACATGTATGGAATGTGTAATCAAGTTTATAGCAATTTGTACATATGCTAGATGCATCAAATGATTTGTTTTGTGTTATACAAAAATTCTTGAAGTGAGTTTCTTTTTCGATTCTATTATGACCCAAACTATCTTCATCAAAGAATACCCTTTGTATTTCCAGCATGTTATTCAAGTTTTGTTGTGCCATATAAAACCTTGTAAATGAGTTATGCAAATTTGTGTTCTTCTTAGTTAGATCATCAATATTGACTTGTAACTCATCTACTCTTTTCTTAAGATCATCATTTGTCATGCTTAGTGTTTCGTTTTCTTCCTTAAGTTTAGAATTCATTTTCTTGTATTTCAAATTCATAACTTCAAATTTTAATGCTAATTCATCAAATGCATCTTGTAATTCATTAAATGAGTAAGTATTAGCATTAGAAGATACCTTGGGCTCATCATGAGCCATAAAACATAAGTTGGCCATCTTATCATCATCATTATCGAAAGTGTCACTATCACTCCATTTGGCCACCATAGCTTTTTTCTTTTGCTTCTTCAGGTTTGATTTTTTCCACATTGGACATTCAAATTTGATATGTCCCGATTTCCTGCACTCATAGCAAATAATTTGTTCTTTCTCTTTCTTACTTGAGTCTCCCTTCATCATTTCTTTTCTAGGAGGTCTTCTTGCTTTATTCATTCTCATGAATTTGTTGAATCTTTTCGTGAACATGGCCATTTCTTCATCTTTCTCGACCTCTTCATCATCACCACTAGGTGTGGTTGATTTAAAGGCAACACTTGCCTTCTTTGATGGTTCTTGTCCATGCTTGATCTTTATTTCATAGGTTAGAAGAAAACTTATGAATTCATCCAAAGAGAGTATGTTGAGATCTTTGGATTCTTCAATTGCTGTCACTTTTGCTTCCCAAGACTTAGGAAAACTATTAAGTAGCTTCTTTACCATATCGTTATTTGGATAGGTCTTTCTGAGTGCCTTTAACCTGTTGATAATGTCCATAAACCTATATGACATTTCTTTGATGGTTTCATCCATCTTCTTCTTAAATAATTCATAGTTAAGTGTGAGCATGCTTATTTTGGATTCTTTGACTTGATTTATTCCTTCACGTGTGGTTGCTAACTTATCCCGCACTTGCTTGGCATTGTCACATAGTGAGACTCTATTGTACTCACTTCAACTAAGAGCACAAAATAATGTGTGCATGGCCTTGGCATTTAAGTGTGCCATCTTGGTGTCTTGTTCATCCCATTCTTCTTCCTCCTTTGGCACAATGCAATCTCCGACTGTCTTCTTTGGAATAAGTGGTACATTGACGATGATTTTTCGTACTTCATAGTCATTTGCTTGGATAAAGAGCCTCCTCATTGTCTTCCAATATGAGTAATTGTCACCATTAAAGAGTGGAGGCCTCATGATGGAATGCCTTCCAAGTCTTATAGCATTTGCATTTGTCTCAAATGCCATGAGACAAACTTCATCTTGGCTTTTTAACTCTTGTGGGCTTCTTGAGGATTTGATTACAATGTTTGTATTCTCTATTTTTGAGCTATCAAAGATCTTTTCCTAAGGTTGTGAGACCTATAATGGAGACCAAAGCTCTTGATACCAACTATTAGCTTTAAAAGAGAGATTGAACCTAGAGAGGGTGAATTGGTTCTATAAAAACTTGATAAATTTGAAGTAAATTGAAAATTAAAAATAAGATAAGGAAGAGAAAAACTAACAATTGATGTATAGAGGTTCGGGCCTTTAATTCGACACCTACATCCTCTCTTCTTAGTACTTTTTTACCAAGGTGATTCCCATAATTCACTAAGGAAATTGTTACCTTTAAGGCTAAGGTATAACCCTACACAACTATCTTTTAAGGCTTAGATAGAACCTTTTAATTAATTTGAGAATTATACCCTAAACTCTCAAATATTTTCACTCACTTTCACACAGCACCTTTTGTGATATGAAAAAAGTATTTTGCAAACAAATTCAACCTTTAGTAGGTAGATGTTTGCTGGAATTTAAGTACAAGATGAATGAGATAAGAATAGACTTAAAAAGTATGAATTTGATGCAAGTGGAAATAAAGAACTTAATGATTTTGAGCTTTTATTGTTCAATGATTCAATGAAATTTGTATCTCTGCTTCTTCAGCTGTTTGAAACCTCCATTTATAGTTGGAAATTGATTCATAGACATTGAGCATTTAATGTGGTGGTTCGAGAGCCATTGTAGCCTTCATAAATGCTTGTTTTTGTTCAATCCCGCGCTATAGTATCGATACAATACCAATAGTATCGATATAGAAATAAAAAAAGTGATCGTTACAACTTGTTGTATCGATACAGGGATATAAGTATCGATACTAAGCAAGCTGTATCGATATAGATACCATTGTATCGATACATATGATGGTTTCAGCCAAACCTTGGCTGCTACCAAGCCTTGTATCGATACACATGGGGTGAGTATCGATACTAAGCAGCATGTATCGATACATACACACTTGTATCGATACATTTGAGGGTTTTATACAAACTTTGGCTACTGCCAAGCCTTGTATCGATACTCATAGGGTGAGTATCAATACTAAGCAGGCTGTATCGATGCCTTCATACTTGTATCGATACATTTGAGGGGTTTTATGCATAGTACCGATACATTTGTTCTTTGTATCGATACCAACCTTCAAAAATGTTTGTGAAATTAATTTTGTTGACTCAAATAAATCTCAAGAATTATTCTAAGTATAAATATACTTTTTTGAACATATAATTTTTGACAAATTACAAACTTTGTATTTTTCAAGATTCTTTTCAATTTAAACACAAATATCAAGTTGAGTGTTAATTTTACTTAAGTTGTTTTTTATATCAAAACCGAAATCAAGGTTAACAAAATTAAACAAGTCAGTTCTTCAATGAAATGTGTAATAATATTTAAAAGAAAAAAAATAATAATAACATTACTAATTACTAAATAAATGGTAATCTATAAGACAAGACTAGTAGCTATAAATCAATACCCAGCATATTCACCAACTTCATTATTTTCTCAAGTATTACGTAATATATATTATGTAATCTCACAAAACATAACCAACTCAAGTAAACCCATCAATAAAAAAAACAAAGATTTTGGCAAACCAACAATTATCCTATTATGAAAAACGGTTATTGATTTATCAGAACATTACAAAATTTATTAAAATAAAAGGGCTACCTTAATTTCCATTAAATATCTCCAGATATATAAATTTAAACTAAATTTCATTACAATCTATAGACAAAGAAACTCTAAAAAAAAATCAAAATCAACCAAAAATTTTGAGATACATAAAGAAAAAAATTAGCAAAGTGAAGAAATTACTTGATTTTATTTTCTTTTTTTCCCTCAACTTTGCAATTTTTAGGAGTTTAGCTATTTTAGAGTTTTTAATTTTCAATTTTCGGGACAAATTTGGGTTTGCTTTCTAGGTTTTTCAATTTTGAGAACAAGATTTTAGTATGTTAGCAAATTGGCTTGATATGATAGGTTTTGGGCAAAATAACTTGTTCCTTTTTTTTTCATTTTTTCTTATGTTTCTATAAGGCAAAAGGTTTTGGTCGAAAGGTTTCAAACTTTTAGGTAAAAATTTATTTTTTAAAAAAATAGGTTTCATTTTAATTGATGGGTTTAAAGGTTTTTTTTTTTAGTTTTTTTTTTTCAAATGTGGCTTTTAAAAAGAATATATATACATTTTATGATTATTTTAATGAGCCATGTCATCATCTCAATCGATGTTAAATAACGCATCAATGTTTTAACCTTTTCTGTTTACGTTCATTACTATCATTATTGTTTTGCTTCATTTTTAAACATATAGAGACTAATTTGCCTAATTTTTTTGTACATGGGCTAAATTGCATAAGATCATGTAATACAGGGACTTCTAGGGTACTTTAATGATAGGCCACTTTTATACGTAGATTTTTTTACACGTGTACAATTAAAATAATTTTATTAATTTTAAATTAAAAATAAAATGTACTATTTTTAATAAAAATACCAAATTAGCTAATCCATTTTCTCTCTCAAATTTTGTAGAAAACCTAACAAAATTTTTAAATTTTTAAATTTGAATTAAAACTTAAACCTAACCCATCTTACGTGATTTCACAAATTTGTCAAACTTCCTAAATGATTTTCCAAAATCCTAAACAAATTTTCAAACTTAACCTCGAAATACCAAACCCATGTTTAAAACACTACAAAAGACAAAATCTCAACGGAAATCTGGATTGGCATGTCCACAGAACTTCAAATGTGGAGTTGCTATTTTGCAATGAAGACACTCAAACTTGGCATAGCCGCCTTTCTCCACACCCAAATAGTCAGCTAATTTGGCTTTGCTACTGCCTCGATTGTTTATTATAATGTCTAACTTGGTCATGATTTTCTTAGGTATGTGCTTCTTAGGCTATTTTTAGTTTCAATCGGACTACTGTTTCAGTTTGTTTACCATTTTTTTCGTGCAACTAGCACATACCCAACTGTTTCGGTAACATGAAAATGGCACTGTGAAACAACTTTCACCATGCCATCCCTATATTTTCCATTTGACCTTAAAAGGTCCAGTGGAGAAATTAAACTGCCATGGCAGCTTCATTTCTTCTTTTGCCTTTTTTTTTTACTTATAATAATTTTATTATATAACATAATTTCATATATAATGAATTATTTACAAAATCAAATATTTGTAAATAAATAAATACAAATATAAAATTAAAATATATAATTATAAACATAAATTAATGTTGCGTAAAAAACTCAATAAAACAAGGAGATAAAAGTAAGAAAAACAAGAACACACAAGATTTATGTGGTTCGGTCAATGTGACCTACGTCTACAAGCAAGATGAGAGATTTCTTATTTCTTAGAGAAAAATTGATACAGAGAAAAGACTTTAGTGCCTCATATATATAGTCACCAAATCTAAATCCTAACTAAACAAGGATAATCCTAATCAATAGGGATAAATTCTATTCCTTATCCTAAGACTTATCTAAACACAATACTAATTAAATAAGGATTAAAGTCTACTCTTTATCATAATCTGATTAGGAATTATCTAATCAAAATTCAAGGCACTCAACAATTCTCCAACTTGACCTGAATTTCCAAGCCTTCAAAACCAAGAATATCTTCCTGCCATCATGCCCCTAAGGGCATTATGCTATGCGAACATTTACCAAGTCCAAGCTATGCATGAACTTCTCTACAGGTGGTGACTTTGTCAACATATCTGCTGGATTATCTGCTCAGGCTATCTTTTCTATGGAGAATAACTTTTCTTCAATTACATTCTGAATGAAATTCAACCTAACATCAATATGCTTTGATCTTTCATGATAAACTAGATTCTTAGCCAAGTTCAATGCACTTTGACTATCACGACAAATGATAGGCTTCTAAACATTCAAACCCAGACTATTAACAAGACCATGCAACCATATACCTTCCTTGACCCCTTTTGTCAATGATATATATTTTGTCTTAATGATAGACAAAGCAACTGTAAACTGAAGTGTTGTTTTCCTACTGATGGCACATCCATACAAAGTAAAGATATAACATGTCAGGGATCTTGTTTTTATAAGATCTCCACTACAGTCAGAATTTGTATAGCCAACAAGACCACTAGTAGAACCATTAGTACCATAAACCAAGCAAATATTAATCGTACCTTTCAAGTATCATATAATCTATTTAACTACCTCCTTTGAGTTTTCCCAAGATTACTCATAAACCTGCTCACCACACTGACCGCATAAGCTAAATCTGGCCTAGTACAAACCATGGCATATATTAAGCTCCCAATTATGCTTGAGTAAGGAACTCTACTTATGTAATCTCTTTTTTCATCTGTACTAGGTAGTGAATTTGCATCAAGTTTAAAATGTGCTGCCAAAGGAGTACTAATTAGCTGAAAATGATCCATTGGAAAAGACTACAATACCTTTTCAATGTGCTTTTACTGAGATAGTACAACAATGTTGCTTTTTTGTCTCTCCAAATTTCTATGCCTAAAATTTTCTTGGCTGCACCTAAATCTTTCATTTCAAACTCATTACTCAACAAAATTTTTAAACTGCTAATTTCAGCCTTGTTCTGAGCTACAATCGACATGTTATCCACATAAAGCAATAAATATATGAAGGAACCATCTGGCAACTTTCTAGAGTAAACATAATTATCAAACTGATTACAAACAAAATCATCAGAAACCATAAATGCATCAAACCTCTTGTACCACTGCCTTGGAGACTATTTTAACCCATATAAGGATTTCTACAGCAAACATACATGGTTTTTCTTTTCAAAATCAAGAAACCCTTCTGGCTGTGACATATAAATCTGCTTGTCTAGATTCCCATGCAAGAATGCAGTTTTCACATCAAGTTGTTCTAACTCCAGATCTAATGCAATTGCCATGGCTAAAAGAACTCGAATTATCTTATGCTTCACAACGGGTGAGAATACTTCATGATAATCAACTCCCTTCTTTTGTGAAAAACTTTTTGCCATAAGCTTTGCCTTGAACCTGGTTGGTTTAACTTCAGGGATACCTCATTTCTTCTTGAATACCCATTTGCTTCCTACTGGTTTCACACCCCATGGTAATGGTACTAGGTCCCATGTATTATTCTTTGCAAGAGACTGCATCTCCTCATTCATGGCTATTAACCATTCTGATGATTCTTTACTCTAAATTGCCTCGTTATATAACTTTGGTTCATTAGAATCAATGTTCTCTACAGCTGCTAAGGCAACAGGATTAGTATCAACAACCTCAGCAAAGTCTTCATACCTTAGAGGTTTTCTGATTTCCCTCCTTACTCTTCTTGCTGCTATACTTTGTGAATCTTTTACTTCTCTGGGTTGTTCTTTAGGATTTGTTGCCATCCTTTTTGGAGCTTCAATCATAAACTCCACCTTTTGGTTAGCACCATGATCTTTGTTAGCTGCAAGATTACCAAGCTCCTCTATCTGGCTAAACATAGCAGACTCATCAAAGTAACATCTCTACTAATAATAAATTTTAGAGTTCTAAGCTTCTCAGTCCACCATAATCTATACCCTTTAACTCTAGTTGCATACCATAGAAATATGCATTTCATTGCCCGAAGCTCTAGTTTACCATCATTAACATGAGCGTAAGCAAGACAACCAAATATGCACAGGTTAGAATAATCACAGGGTTTACCGAATCATACCTCTTGAGGACTCTTTAAATCAGTTGCTGTTGATGAAGATCTATATCTATCTTTATCCTCCTTGGCCGAAAGTTTCATCCCATTTACCA
Source organism: Adansonia rubrostipa (assembly GCA_038381775.1). Lineage (NCBI taxonomy): Eukaryota > Viridiplantae > Streptophyta > Magnoliopsida > Malvales > Malvaceae > Adansonia > Adansonia rubrostipa. The sequence goes on from JBBYHM010350878.1 coordinate 7,703, forward strand.
TAAAAAATTTTTTTCTTCTTTTTTTATTTGATGTTTTAGTTTACTTGTTAGGTTGGACAAGTAATAAATGTTGTCATAAGCCCATGCCTTTGTCATCTTTTCTAACAAGCCACCATCTCCATTGTCATGATTATGCTGCTTTAGGTGAAATGATAATATTGGTTAGCTTGATGGAATTAGTAGGAATGAAACTAAATAAATTGGAAAGAAATTTAATTCCAACCAAATTAGGTTTCATGTAATTAAATTGGCAAATTATTAAATTAATTATCTAAAAGCAAAATTACATTATGAATTTACAAGTAAACATAATCTTAGAAGTAAAGAAACAAATGCAATAAGGTGCATAAAAAGCCTAATTGAAAATTCAATGAAAAAATGATAATAAATTAAAATTCATGTACTCAACAAAATTTCACATAAAAAATCCAATTAAGAATTTAACCATATGAAAATTCTAATCAAAATTACATAAAAAATAAAAAATTAAAAAATTAAATCAAAATAATTGATATAAAAATAAATAAAAAATTAAAAGAAACAGTTAGTAGACTTTGTTGGAAAATTGAACATTAAGATAGGCTTGGTAGGCTTTAGAGAATGAAATAGGCTTGATAAAAAATCAAGAAAATTGGCTTAGTAAGGTCATTGGGCTTGTTGAGAAATTATTGTGCTTATTAGGCTTAGTTTTCAGGTTCATTAAAAAGATTTTACCCAAAATAAAAATTAAAAAATTTTATGAAGACTTCAAGTATTGGACCATACAAGAAAATTTTTTGAGAAGTCTTATGTGCAAGAAGAAAAAACGAAAAAAATTAAAACCCAAAATTCGTAAAATTTTAGGAGAAAACCTTTATGGAAGAAATTTCTTATTTTGAAAAAATACAAATCTCATAAAATAAATTGAATTTTTAAAAACTGGTTTAATATAAATTTAATGAAAATATTTAATGAATTTAAAAAATCTTAAACTCAAAAATTTTCTCTCGAAAAAAATTATGGAGTAGAAAACTTCGTAAACAAGAAAATTCAACAAAAAAATGCAAAACTCATAAAAAAATAAATTTTGAAAAATTGATTTGATGGTGATTAAATGAAAATATTTAAAGAATTTTGAAGTTCAAAACTCGAAAAAATTCTACAAAAAATTTTACAAATTAAAAGAAAGCTCCTTCTTCAGGATCGAGAAAAATTTTTTAAAAATATATTGAAACTTACATAAAATAAATGAAATGAAAAATATTTACTCAAAATATTAGTTTACAAAGTGGTAAAGATGGAATCCAAAATCAAAAATAATTTCACCAGGAAAAATTTCACGAGCAAAATACTCACGGTACTATGAGAAATTCTAAATAAATTACTAAATTGATAAACTTGATACCTTACGGTATAAAATGTCAATAGAAATTTTCTTGATTATTTTTTATTTTATGGAGTGCGTATTGACATAAATACCACATAGATATCGGTAAAAATATACGATGGTCAACTTATCAATTTTAACAAAAAGTTCTCAAAAAATTCCTAAAAATGGGAAGTTTGATTGTAGTAACATCTGCAAAAACACATTTCAAAATTTCACAAGTATAAAATTAAAAGTTAATTATTGACATTCGTATTTTTTATTTGAGATTTGCTTTTCATAAGCTTTGAAATGATGCTAATTTTATCACGTGCACCTGCGGTCATTTAAGCACATTTAAATAGTTCTTGAAAATGTACATTCCCTTAAGAAAAATTTACCTCAACTAAGACAAGTGCCTAATTTTGTATCTTGGATATTTTTAGACTGACAGGGAAAAGGGCTTGGACAAAAGTATTAACGAGCAGTATTAACTACTTCAGCCCAGAATTGCTTTGAGAGACTAGCATTTAATCGCGTGCATTGAGCACGCTGTAATAGTTTTTGGTTCATGCATTTTGCAACTCCATTCTGTTGTGGTGTGTGTCTAACAGTATGGTACCTCACTATACCTTCTTTTTTGCAGAACTCATCAAATGGTGCATTACAAAACTCCAAATCATTGTCTATTCTGAGTGTCTTGACTTGTTTTCCAGTCCGTTTTTCAATCATAATCTTCCACTCTTTGAACTATCCAAACACTTCATCCTTTGATTTTAAAAAATATACCTAAACTTTTCTGGAGTAATCATTAATGAAAGTAACAAAGTACCTGCATTCACTATGTGATTCAAACGGAGAAGGACCCCAAAAATCTGAATGAATATACTCAAGGGCACCAGTAGATGTTTGCTTGCCATAATTGAATTTCACCTTATGCTGCTTGCCCATAACACAAGACGGAAAAAATATTAGTTTTCCTGTTTCAGCTCTACCTAACAATCTTTGTTTACTCAATATTGTAAGCCCCTTCTCACTCATGTGATCCAATCTATGATGCCATAACTTTGTACAATCATCATGTTGTTCTAAGGAACGAGATACTGCCACTGTTCTTATCACTGAACTACCTATCAAGATGTAAATTTCATGCTGCAATTTACCCTTCATTATGACAAGAGCACCCTTTGAAACTCTTATTTGCTCATCTTTACCAGAAAAATTGTAACAATGTTTAGCTAAGGTTCCTATAGAGATCAAATTCTTGTGAAGATCAGGAACATATTAAGCATCAAATGTTCTGACTATCCCATTGTATATCTTAATTTGCACAGAACCACTGCCCTTGACATTAAGCTCCTCATTATCACTCAATTTAACACTGTTATTCCATTTCTTAAAAAAAGTAAATAGTTCTTTTGAGAAAGTCGTGTGATAAGTTGCACTAGTGTCCAAGATCTAGGTATTTGCAAAACCTGAAGTACTAACAGTCAGAACATCATAGCCTTCTCCTTCATCAGAACTATCCTCAATCACAGTTAAGCTATCTTGTACTACAGTAGCTCTACCATTACTAGTTGATTCTTTCTTTTCATTTCCCTTCTTTCACTATGGATAATCCTTTCTAAAGTGCCTTTTTTCTTTATAGTGATAACATCGAAGTCTAAAGTCTGCCATACCTCAATTTTGAACATTACTTACCTTTACTGCCACCATTCTTTTTTGTATTCCTGCTTCTAATAACAACCAGACCTGTTTCTGCACCATTTTCATAAGAACCAAAGACTTTTCTCTTCAATTCTTTAAACTGCATAATATCCTTCACATTGTTAAAAGAAATACTATCTCTACCATATAGCATAGTATCTAGAAAATTCTCATATGAACTCGACAAGGAACATAAAATAATGAAAGCTTGATCCTCATCATCTATTTTAACCTCAACACCTTGTAGGTCTAAAATAATTCGATTAAAATTGTCAAGATGATCTTTTACCTGCATATTTTTTTGTCATCCGAAAGGTATGTAAACTATGCTTCTGATATAATATGTTGGTTAGAGATTTCTTTTGATACTTGATTTTCAGCTTGTTTCATAACCTCGCAACAGTCGCTTCTTCAACCACTTCTTTCAAGACTTCATCAATTATACTCAATAGAATTGCACTATGCACTTTTGTCAGAATCTCATTCTTCTCCTTCGCTTTCAAATTCACGGGCAATTTTTCTTCTCCTTCTAGCGCTCTACACATCCTTACTGGAAAAGAGCAACCTTCATTTTTACGTTCCACAGAGTGAAATCATTCGATATATTGAATTTCTCAAATTCAAATTTTTGAGACGACATCTTGAATAACAAAACGAAATTGCCCCTAGATACCCAAATTCGAATAGAAACACTAGGTAACCTAGCTTTGATACCACTTGTTGTGTAAAAAACACAATAAAACAAGGCTATTAAACAAAGAAAAACAAGAACATATAAGATTTAAATGATTTGGTCAATGTGACCTATATCCACGAGTAGGGTGAGAAATTTTTTATTTTTTTTAAAAAAACTGATATATAGAAAAGACTTTGATGCCTCATTTATATAATCATCAAATCCAAATCGCAATTAAACAAGGATAATCCTAATAAATGAGGATAAATTCTATTCTTTATCTTAATCTGATTAGGGCTTATCTAAATACAATGCTAATTAAATAAGGATTAAAGTTTACTCCTTATCATAATTTGATTAAGAATTATCTAATCAAAATTCAAGGCACTCAACAATTAATAAATAAAATTAGACTATTATAAACACACATAAATGATAATAAATAATTGAATATTATTATGCTAAGTTGTGGTTTATATAAATCTATAATGATTATATATATACATGTTTTAATTTAATAGTTATGATGATCATTTTTTTCTTATTATAGTTTATCTCATTGCCACCGCTGCTATTGCATCCGAACAACATATCTTACCATTAATTTTAATCTCACTGATATAATACTTTATCTCATTGCTACAATAACTAATCTTATTATTATCTTTACTTTTAATCTCCTCAAAATTAATCTCGTTGCTCAACGGAGCCTAAACCCACACACGTTCACCACCCACTTCACATCTTCACAAATAAGCTTATCAATTCCACACTTTTTCAATTATTCTAATATTTATATAAACCCTCCATCCACTTGATTATCGCCTAAGATTTGTGGTTTTGTTCTTTCATCTTTATGGAAAAGGCAAGTTATATTCATTTGGACGATCAGTGAGATTAATTTTGATAAGATTTGAAAATAATGATTATGTTAAGATTAATTACTATAGCTTATATTTTATGTTTGGTACGTTCGATTTTGATTCAGATCCGCATTTCATGCTTCTGCATCTAAATATATAGAGCTTTATTTCGTAGATCTGCGCCTTACCTGTCATCTTATAATCTGTCCGTTTTTATCTGTGTATCTACGATCTGCATAGATTCATTGCATTTCTTAGTTATTTGTTTGATTTTCTATTAGATTTGAGATTTTTAAGGTGTAAATGTATAGAGCTTTATTTCTTGGTTATTTGTTTGATTTTCTGTTTTTATCTATCATCTTTTAGGTGTCACTGGCCTTTTCTTTTCTTGCTTCAGATCTGAATTAACTTCCTGTTTTTAGTCTTGAAAATGTAAAACATTCTGAGTGTTATTTCTACTCTAGATCCATGCGAAGTATTATTCGTTTTTTGCCATTTAGCTCTGAAATCTAGAGTTTGGTTATTGGATAACGGAACATTTGTGTTTCTGTTAACAGCCTGATGGCCACATGCCAAGTGACAGGACTGTCGGAGGAGGTGATGATGCTTTTAACACCTTTTTCAGTGAAACTGATGCTGGGAAGCACGTCTCTGTCTTCGTAGACCTTTAGCCCACTGTTACTGATGAAGTGAGGACTGGCACTTAATTGCCTTATTTGCCTATGATTTGTTTACTTCTGGCACTGGAACTAATGGTTGGTTATTTACTTGTTTCAGTTGGCAAGGAGATTGTTGACCTGTGCTTGGACCGCAAAAGGAAGCTTGCTGATAACTGCACTGGTCTTCAAGGGTTCCTTGTTTTCAACGCTATTGGTGGAGGCACTGGATCTGGTCTTGGTTCTCCTCTTTTGGAGCGTTTGTCTGTTGATTATGGCAAGAAATCCAAGTTAGGTTTCACTGTCTAACCATCTCCGTCTCAACTTCTGTTATTGAGCCTACAATAGTGTTCTCTCAACTCCCTTTCGGAGCACACTGGTGTGGCTGTTCTCCTTGACAATGAGGCAATCTATGACATTTGCAGGCGCTGTCTTGACATTGAGCGACCCACCTACACCAATCTTAACCCCCTTGTTTCTCAGGTATAATAAAATTCTAGCTTCTTTCTCTGTGTGGGTTTATTGCTAATGGCTTGTTTCTCGGGTATCTTTCTCTTGTGATTTAGGTGATTTTCCTCCTTGACTGCCTCGCTTAGGTTTGATGGTGCTTTGAATGTGGATGTGACTGAGTTCCAAACTAACTTGATGCTCAGCATTACCCAAGAATCCACTTCATGCTTTCCTCATATGCTTCAGTCATCTCTGCTGAGAAAGCTTACCATGAACAGCTCTCAGTTGATGAAATCACCAACAGTGCCTTTTAGCCCTCATTTATGATGGCCAAGTGTGACCCTCGCCATGGTGAGTAGATGGCATGCTGTTTGATGTACCGTGGTGATGTTGTGCCCAAGGATGTCAATGCTGCAGTTGCTACCATCAAGACCGAGCGCAACATTCAGTTTGTTGATTGGTGCCCAACAGGATTCAAGTGCGGTATTGATTACCGCCTACCCACTGTCGTTCCTGGAGGTGACCTTGCCAAGGTCCAGAGGGCCGTGTGCATGATTTCCTACTCAACCAGCGTGATGGAAGAAGAAGTTGGTGCTGAGTCCGCCGAGTGTGATGAGGGGGTGAAGATGAGTACTGAGTGCTTGCATTTGGTGAGCCAGTGACTTGTTATATTTTATCCTGTTGCTTCGATTCTTCGAAGCTTGTTCAAGACATTGTAGCTATTTATATGGTTGTACATTATTATCTAAGCTGCTTTATTTTAAGCCCAGCATCATAAGACAGAAATAGCCCCAATAAAGTGTGGGCTGTCCAACCGAATAAACAATTTAGCGGTTAATTGTCCTTGGAAAATTAACCAAAAGCCTAATGTTGGCCTCTAGTTGGTGGTGGTGGTAGCAACTGGCAGTGAGTTTCGGTCCTTCGGGCCTTGAGAGAGGTACAAGAAAAAGGTGAAAAACAACAAAATAAGCGTCCAGGGGTTTTATTGCTAAATTTACAAGCTGTAGCCGCGGAACTGAATGAATGTTGTAGAGTTGTTAAAAGTTGTATACTTATTGCTAGAATGCCGATGGGCAGATAGAGTTCAGGCTTAATTTAAAATGACATTGACATTATATTTTAAGCATTTAGTTCAATTCAAAATATGAATTTTAAAATCTTAATAAAACCAATATTTTAAAAATTTATGACTCAAATTCATTCAATTTTTTTTTTAATTTTTACGAAACATGTGATTTTTATTTAAGTTTTAGTAATTTATTCTTTTATGAGTTTTAATTTATTTTTAGTGTTTGTATATATTGACATCCACCGTGTGGAAGGAAAAAATATATTTTTTTTCAAAAGTAAAATAATGGGCAATTTTTAAGAATAATGGGTCATTTTTAAATGAATGGGTTATTTTTTTTAAATGGTAGGAATAATTAAAAAAACAAATATTCTTATTTTATTAATATTTTACATATAATCTTTAACTTTTTTGTGACAACAAACTCAATCACACATTTTATTATTATTAGATCGTGGCACACCCTCTATATGGATAGCTAAGAAAATATGTTAATAAAAAATTATTTTTTAAAAAAAATCGGTTCATGGATAATTTTTTATAGAGAAATACATAATTATCTCTTAATTTATATTATTATTAATATACTTTTAAGATTTTATTGCAAAAATTAAAAATATAAATAAATAAAAAAAACTAAATAGTAAAAGAATATAACTATGTGTCAATGACATCGTTAAAAGTAAATTTGTGATTAATATAACAATATAGCGATTTTTGAAACATACAAATTTAATTGAGTTCAATGGGTTAAAAGTTATACTAAACTGAATACTCTTATTATATATAATATAAATTAAATGTAAATTACATAATATATATAAATATATAAAAATAATATATATTACATGATTGAAAAATAAATCAAGTAGGACTTGGACTTTGAATGTTATGTTATATCTTTGTTAAATAAATTTAATTTTTTTACTTAAATTTATTTTTTAAATTTAATATTTTTATTTAAATTCTTCAGTAAGGAGCGCAAAGGTTCAGTAAAATATTGGATTCGGTTTTTTAGTTTTTAAGTTAAATCCTTGGCAATCGATAATACTAATGTTGGATCCCAACTTTTAATTTTAAGTTCAATTTTTGACCATTTCAAACATTAACTTAATTACATATGCCAAAGGCTGGCACCTAATCTGGCTTCTGGCCTCAACACGTCCTATATACTATATAAATTTCCTACGAAAATATATCCCAACTTTGCCTTTAAAAGGAGAGGCAAAACAAAGGGATAAAGATGAAAACATTAAGAAACAGAGGTGAAAGGCTTAAAGGTATGGAGATCTTTAACAATTCCTGCAATGGAGCCAGCAGCTGAAAGAAGTGATACAATCAAGCAGACCACGACCAAGAAGTTTAGCCATATCCATCTCCAACTATATGGTCGAATCTTTGCTCTTGCTATGTGCATCTGGATTGGGAAATAAACAGTCAATGGCCAAAAGGAAGCAGCTCCAAGCAGGCCAAGAATGTCGTTGAAGAATGGGAGTATCATCGCCACGACGGTAGTCAATATCACGTAAGCTGTTCTCCATAGAAGCCTGAAGGCACTGAAATTGTAAACCCCGCACAAAGGGAGGTTAATTGGCCGACCTTCTTTTATGAAACTGTTGTTTGGCCACCGTTTAAAGCACCAGTCTTCCACCTGCTTGAATATGGGCTGGCAAAATACCTATTCCACGATGAAAGAATGAAAAAAGCATCATGATTTCACTTAAGATACATACATATATATATGTTTCTTAATTGTTGTTCATGGCATGGGGGTTCACCTGGTAAGCTCCCACAAGATGTACAATAATGCACAAATTACCCACGTCGATAAGCCAGTAAGGGTCGTAAAAGCCGAACCCTGTTAGGAAGTTGCCTGGTGCGTTGTTCCCAAATGCTGCATAACCCAGAAGTCCACACGACATGTAGAACATGGTGGTGACCGAGACACCAATCGAGGTAGCCTTCTTCATGGCTTCATTTTCTGGTGGACTTGATTTTATTGTGTCCTGCAAAGTGCAAATATCAATACAAGAAATCTTTACAATAGTTCTTTGATGTTGGATGGATCGGCAGGGGTCATTACTCCTTACTTTCTTATCACTCAGCAATAAAAAAAGTTTGCTCCAAATCTAAAAAAATCAGGAGACTTGCCTGTATCTCAATGAGGACAGTAGAGAAAGCATAAGAGAAGGCAATGTCTCCGAGGGCTTCGAAGCAGCGCCAAATCTTCTGCGATTTTGTCACATCCACTCCCACTGTTGTCCCTGTTAGGCTTGTCCTAACGTGAGTCCCTCCTACAAGATAGAAAGAGTTAACTATATATCATGCTAATTTCAAAACATTTTCTCCCCCTCTCCTCCCTTTTTTTATTAAAAAAGGAGGAATATTCAGGGCGAGAGCTGCATGCTAATTTGGGTAATTGTTTTTCACCTGCAACTTTGGCTATGGAGAGACCAAGGCCTATGAAAGAGTAAGCAAAAGACATAATTGCAGCTACCAGGGATAGCCACGAAAGCTCGTTAAAGTTAGGGATTTGGCTTAATATGATCTCTATGATGCCAAATATAATCATGAACATGTTGTTTTTGACATGACAGCCTGCATCATGGCCCTTCTTGTGAAAGCAACTTGATCTTTTTATTGCCCTGATTAATTAAGGTACACAAGACCCAGGAGATTATATTCCAACAAACATCATATTTGGTACATAAATCAAAATCAAAAGCCCAAAAAAAAAAAAAGATATCTAGAAAAACCTTACGCCATACTAATAGCTGAAGTGATTGAATATCCAATTGTTATTCCTACTAGATTCACATATTGAGCTATTCCACAAAACTTGTTACTGATTCCTCCTGTTAAAAAAGAGAAATTATTAGTTCAGTTGCTTATTCTTTAGCCTCCTGACATGACAAATATCTGGACAATTTCATTGAGGTAAACGTGAATGAACTATCTCGACAAATGCATTAACAGAGACCGAATAAAACAATAAAAATAAAAATAATCGAATAACAGGATTTCAAGTCACCTAAATTAGATTTTACAGCATCCATGTAATTGCTGCATCTTCTTCCTGAGACAGGGTCCCTGCAACAATCAGCTAGCAGAGTAGATGTGAACCAACTGATGATAGAGAAGAGTAAGACGGAAATGGGACCAGCAATCCAGCCTAACTGAGCAATGGCCCATGAAAGAGATAAAACTCCCGAGCCTATAACTGCTGTTATGATATGCGCACTTGCAGTTGCCCACGTTCCTGCCAAAATCCAAATCCAAACCAAAACGATTCATTGATTCAACCATAGCCAAAATCAAAACTGACAAAAATCTGTACAGAAAGAAAAGCTAAGAGTAGAATATGGCTTGCCTGTCCTTTTTGGTCTGTCATAAACAGCAAGAGCAGCAATTGGTTTGCCAGTTATCAATTCCATGGCATGTAACATTAAGGTACTTATCCCTGCTTCTACCTACCTATTTATTTTGAGTATTTTCTCCCAAACTATTGATATAATGTGAACAGCCTATCTACTTGAAAGAATGTTAGATTTTATGTTTTGGGTATGGGAGATTCAATTTGAAGATTGCTTGGTCCAAATTAAGGCCAAAACTCCTTGGATATTCATAATCTTCACTTTACCCTCAAGCTAGTCTGTTATGAATTGAACATCTTCTTAAAGAAATGTAAAATCACTTTATTTCCCAACTATCTAGCTGTGACAATTATTAGTTAATCTCCGACTAAGAAAAATTAATGTAAGAAGGTAAGTTAATTATAATTATATATAAGCACAAACTAAATAAAGCTTCTCTTTTTTTATCAAAAAATAGGTAATCTTTTCCCAATTCTAGATAAATTATCATTGATAATATGGTAACCTTGTCAGAAGCGAAGCCAGAAAACTCATGAAGAGATGAGGCCGATATAATGAAAGAGATCAAACTCTACGATGGTGGGGGCCAAAGCGAAAGTCATACATGACAAAATAACATTAATAAAAATTTTGCTGTTTGCCCGCTTAGATTGGTCTGTATTTCCAATAAATGTAAAACCAACAAAATTTTGATCCTTTCCTACCCCAAATCATAGAAATTTCTTCTTCAACAAAAATGGAACCCAAATAATAAACAAATTCAAATGACCAAGAAACAAAAATTCCTAGCTGTGCCCTACAAGCAGTAAAGATCAAGTACTAAAAGATAATTTTTTTTGTCCTAGGGAAAATCTTTGTAATTTGACATGCTGGAGCTGGAAAAATGAAAACTGAATGAGATTTAGCTAAAGACTGCATGCAATAGGGATTAAGGGACATTTGCAGTGTAGTTTAATGTAAACTCCATTTCTTTGGTTTCCAGAATTATGGTTAGAGATGAAAAGGTGGCATCATAAGCGGAAAGTCCAAACATTTGTCATTGACTCACCGCAAGAATATATATATATATATATATATGAAAAGAGGATTCTTTTATCATTATTTTTTTCAACACTCAACGGCGGGAAAGAATTATAAAAAGGTTATTTTTAGCTTTTTTCTTTTCCTTTTTAAATCTACTATATTAATTCTTTTTTACTAAAATAGAATCTGAATTTCGGTCTAATAATTATTCACTAATAATTTTTTTCCTCACATTTTACATTTGTTTCAGCTAATTCTTATTATGGCAATTATTTGAGGGAGACAGTTTGGGTAATACAAGATAAACTTAACATAAATGGGGTATTTGACAGCCAGTTACGTTATTACTTGGTTCCCAACATTCTAATTTTAGCCTACGGAAAATAAATGTTGTTTGCATCACCTTTTTGGTCCCAATTGATGAGCTCATCCAATGTGCTTGAATTAAGCGGTTACTCAGTGTTGCCATTCCTCTTGCTCTATCTAATTCTAATTCCATTCTAGAAAGTTAAAAAAGCTAACGATAATAAAGAATTTTGTTAACCAAACCTTTTAAGATTATAATAATATTTTTATCAAATAAATTAAAAATTAAGTAAAATTATAAAATATTATATTTAATATAATATTATTATTATAAATAAATAAATAATAAATTAGTTAATTTTAAAAAATTAAGACATTCGTTAACAAAGCTCAATGATAAAAAATTTTTTTATGCCTTTTTGTTTTATATGAACCCTTTTATTTTTTATTACTATCAAATGGATTTTTAATCTTTAATTTGCATCCAAATAAACTTTTAACTTTTAATTTATACATAAATAAACTCTTAACTTTTAATTTATACCTAAATAAACTCTCAACATAGATCAAGTTTTTATTTGAAATAAAGATTTCTTTAAATATAAATCAAAGGATAAAGATTTATTTAGATGCAATAAAAATATATAAATTTATTTTAAAAAATTAAAATAGTTCATGACTTTTTTTAAATATTTTAACCAAATTAAAACATATTTTAAAATATCTATAAAGTTTGTTTATAATACATTGAATAAAAATATTGCTATATAACAATTTAAAAAATGTTTTGAGAATTAGATCTAGTAAATTGAAATACAACATGAGAAAATAATAAAAATAATTAAAAAATATAAACATCCAAATGTGTCAAAATCTAAATAAATTTAAGTTAAATTTTATATAATTATATAATATATTAAATAAAATTATAATATATAAAAATAACATAAATATAATATAAATATTCAAATTATTTTACTAGTTAAAACATTAATCTACAAAATACGTTTGACATTGTTAAAACTTTAAGGACAATATCGAAACTTCTTTAACTTATCATCCGTCATCACTACGTTTTCATGATCTGCGTGGTAACTTGGTGCTATGCATGCCCTGATGCGCAATCCACTTTTTGAGTGAAAAAAATATTTACATATTATAGAGGTAAATATTTAAAACACATTTAAAGAATATTTTTTAAAATCAAGTAATATAAATTAAAAAGATACTTTGGAATTTTATCATGAACTTTTCGAAATACTAAAAAAATCATGTATTTTTTTTGTACTTAGAAAGTGTAAGAGAAAGAAAAAGAAAGATGCATGACAATTAGATTAAGAAGTATTCATAGGCAAGATTAAACAGCGATTTTATCTTTTTTTTTTAGATTTGGGTTGAGTTAAACTTAGATTAATTTGAAAACTAATGTCATTATTTAAAATAATATTAAAAAATTATTTTATATTATATTTATAATATAATTTTTTAATTATAATAAATAATAATTTAGGTTAGGCTAGTTCAAATTACTAAAATCCTGATATAGGTATAGTACAATATTAACTGGATGGATTATATTTATAATATAATTTGAACAATGAGCAGGTCTAATGGTAATAAAAAATTTTATATATATTAAGAATTTATATTTGATATACCGAGAATATATCAAATCAAGAACTAGATGGTATCACCTCATTAATTCACTAATGACATGGATTAAAAAACTGAATCGATCGATGAAATCAATTGAACCAAGGTTTAAAGTTTAGGGTTTAAGATTTAAAGTTTAAGGTTTAAAGTTTAGGTTTAGGGTTTAAAGTTTAAAGTTTTAGGGATTAAAGTTAAGGTTTAAGGTTTATTATTTAGAGTTTAGGATTAAGGTTTAGAGTTTAAGGTTTGGAGTTTGGGACTTAAGATTTAAAGATTAGGGCCTATGGTTTAGGGTTTAGAATTTGAGGTTTAAGGTTTAAGGTTTAGGGTTGATGTTTGAGTTTAGGGTTTAGAGTTTAAAGTTTAAAGCTTGATGTTTGGGGTTTAAGGTTTAAGGTTTAATATTTAGGGTTAAAAGTTAAAGGTTAAGATTTAAGGTTTAAGATTTAAGGTTTAAGGTTTAAGATTAAGGTTTAAGGTTATAAGGTTTAGGGTTTAAGGTTCAAGGTTTAAGGTTTAAGGTTCAAGGTTTAAGAGTTAGGGTTTCAGGTTTAGGGTTTAAGGTTTAAGTTTAAGGTTTAAGGTTAGGGGTTTAAGGTTTAAGGTTTTAAGGTTTAAGTGTTAGAGTTTAGGGTTTAAGTGTTAGGGTTTAGTGTGTATATTTACAAGATTACCCATAATTTTTTTTAAAATTTTATTTTTCTTCTTAACTTGTAACGGGTATATTAGTAAAATAATATAATTTTTTATTTATTTTTATTTATTTTTTCAATCATACCAAGTAATAAAAAGAAAGAAAATTATTTTTTCTTTTCACTTTTCCATCTTTTCTACCAATCACATCAATGGAAAGAAAAAAACTATATTTTTCCATCTTTTTGCTTTTTTTTTCCTCCAATTTTCCATCATTCCAAATTCTTTTCAGTCTACCAAGCAAAGCTTTAAACCCTAAACTCAAAGCCTAATCTTAAACCCTAACCCTTAAAATCCTAAATGCTAACTAAAAACTAAAAACCTAAAACTAAATCGTAAGTCTAACATCCTTAAATTAAAAACCCTTAAACCCAATCCTAGACCTTAATTAAAAATCTTAAACCATAAATCTAAACAAAACACCAAAACCTTAATTTAACACACTAAAACCTTCAACCATAAACCCAAATAATTGTTATTAAATTTAACATTTTTATTCGTTTAAGCATGACTTCGATTCTAACACTTTAATGGTCTAAATAAATGAAGTTATAGTCTCTACTCGATTATCCATGACCTAGGTATTAGTTTTTCAAACCTGGCATTTCTCCTCCAAATCATTTGAGTCAGCTGGTTTTCATCAATTTTTAGCCTTCAAATTTATTTGACGACCTATGCCGAGCTTTATTATCATTGATGCTTCATCCTAGAGATTTCGGGCTAAGATATTTTGATTGGCCTATAAATAGGGAAATAGGTTAATTAAGGGACTCGAACAATTGAGATGTTTACAATATTATTTTGTATTTATTTTATCTCATTTAGAGAAGAAAAAAAATTCTTATACAATCATTAACTATATTCAATAGTAAACATAAAAAAAACTAACAAAAAAATTATAAGTGTATAATAATTATAAAATAATAAGAAGTTTCAAAATATAGAAATTATTTTATAATTATAATATAAATAGGTATACTAAATTTATATATTTAACTTATTATATTAAAAACAATAGAAACTATTAAATACAATATATTGATACTGAATATATAATTTAGATTGTTATATAATTTAAAATTTAAACAAATATTTATTAATTGTTAAAATTTTAGTATTTTTGACAAAATGTAAAATTAAAATTAATTAATACAATGCGAATTAAAAAATATTTGTAGGTCATAAAATTAAAAAAATTTTGAATTTGTTTAAACCTGATTGAACTTGAACTGATTCGAATTTAAATAAACTAAACTTGAAAAAGCTGATATTAAAAATGGTTAAAGCTTGAAATAGCTTGAATATAAAATTATCTAAAATTAAAAACCTAAATCTGAAATTATTCAAATTTAAAAATATCAAAACCATGAATTTGAAATAAAATTGTATCTAAGATTCTTTCCTATCACGCTTTTGCCTTCCTAAGCTAAACGGAGCTCTTGCCCTGTCATATTGTTCAGTCATCCTCTCTCTAACATAGCGCTAATAAAGCATAGGGCTATTAAGATGTATAATATGTCCCATACACTCTTTCAATCTCTTAAGATTTGAAATCTCAGCTATACTCCCCATCTTCCATTGAATTTGGTCTATCTTTTGATTCTGGTCATTTTTTCTCCATTATACAAGACCCATGCCACTTTCACCTGTAGTTGCAGTAACGATCTTTCTTTATATTATGGAAGAAAGAGAGAAAGACACTTGACTGGTTGGAGAAGAGCGAAAAGCTATTTTTTCAAGCTTTCTACCAAGAAATTACCTTAGATGGCCTCCTTTTATTGTATGAAATGGAAAGTGAGAAGTGAATGAAATCATTGACAAACAACCCTGGAGCCATCATCGTTTAGGCCAAAGGGCCATTAGTAAACTGATAAACAGAGACTGAGAGTACTTTGCATAAGGGGACCCAAGGTTTTTAGTTGAAGAAGATTCCTATTTACCCTCCGTCCATGCACACCATCGTGTAAGCATGACTGGGTTCCATGTGCTAGAATAGAAATTCATGTCTTCTTATTTATGACCTTTGTTGACCTCGCCCATAGCTTCTAAATGGTTTTGTATGGAGCTTGCTATTTGAATCTCTAAAGTAATCCAACGATCCGAAGAAAGACATCTTATGAATACTCAAAAATCAAATTATAAGCAAAAGGTCTTGACCTCAAAGATCGAAAAAAGTAAATGTCAAATAAATGGGGTGATATAGAGGCATGATGATTTAAATCCCAAATCAAAGGCTTCATCGTTTGCCATAACGAGGCTCTGACAAGACCTAGGCATGAATAATAAGAGTCATAACTTTAATTAGACTCGACTCAAAGGCCATCTGAAATCACTTACTTCTGGCCTTTGGTCAATTACCTAAGCAGTGATCCTCTTTTACAAGTAGGCATAGACCGAGATTATTATTAGGTTCATTTCTAAGTTTTTTTTATAGCAAGATGATCATGATCAGTCATATATCACTACCTTGCTCTATTTCCTCGGAGTAAGAAGGGATAAGGTGAATAAAGGAGTTGAGAAGTTCCATTTCTTCGAAAGCAAGGAAGTGAAGAAAAAGCAAAAGAATTGTTATAGTTTAATTTATTATACTTGAGCCTTAGAATGGAAACTAAAAAAT